>JARJHM010000502.1:0-239674 GCA_033356055.1 Carex pumila | reverse complement strand
GCCATAGCGTCGTAACCCATCGATCTATGTGTTTGTTATTTGTTTCTCTGATTTGAAACCCTAGAAAGCAGTTAGCCAGAGGAGAGAGCGAACGGACAAAACAGATATGAGATAGCCAGAGATTTTGGTTTAGTTTCTATTCCTCCTCGTTTTGTGGCTCGTCTGGCTGAAATTAGACTCGGGTGTTTCACAGCCAATTTGGTTTTCTCCAAATCCCTTTGGACAAATTTTATTCAAAGTCAAATTTAAACCATACGATCTACTTTATGATTCGTGCTTTTAGGCTTTTGTCCGACTCCCTTTGGACAGAATCCCATTCATTTAAAGGGGTCCCAGTCGTCAGTTTTTGTAAACGCATGAACAGGGTTTATTACTTAAAATCTTAAATTGGTAATTACGAAATTAACCCTGACCAGGTTTTATGTTTGGCCGGTGGGATTAGATGGAACTTTCTAGGCTTCTTGCGTAACTTTACTGAATCAAATATTTGATATGAAAATGAAAAAGATAATTAATTTACCAAATCCACCTTCAAGTCAGCTACAAGCCTACAAATCTAATCTCTTTTAATTTTTTTGTAAACTTAACTCAGTATATTTATTCTTATTGTTAGCTTAAACATACGATGTTGTATCTATCAGATCCATCTTAATTACATGAGCCACCAACATTTGGTCCATTGGATTTCTTATTTCAGACACGACACCTGTATAACTTGTATGAGAAAAAAAAACTTACCTATGTATTATTATTATTATTATTATTATTTGTCCATAATTTGATGAATTACTTATTCATTCAATCTCTCTCTCTCTCTCTCTCTCTCTCCTTTTAATTTTATCCCTGCATATGGACAAACATAAATAGCGTGCTCTTAATTTTAGCATCAGATATGTATAAATGGAATTTTTTTTATAAACCGTAATTAGAAAAAAAAAATTACGAAACCAACGTGATTACTTTTTTTTTTTTTTTTACAAAATTACAAGAACTGAAATAGCATTTCGGTCCCAGTTGTTTTCATAGATTTCGAGAAAAAAATATCTAGGACCGAATTGTTATTTCGGTTTCAAAAAAAAAAATTCGGGACCAAAATGACATTTCGATTCTTATGGTTTTTGTAAAAAAAAATAATCATGTTGGTTTCATAAAAATTTTTTTTCCAATTATAGTTTATAAAAAAAAATTCATATAAATGATCATTTTAGTGTTCAATTTTTTTGTGAAAATTCACAGGCAACTCAGAGAAGAATATAATTTTAAAATTTACTGTGCCCCTCGCAAACCGCATGCATTTGATAGCTAAAATGTAATTATGCGATTTTGCAAGGAAATAATTAATTAGATTGCATATATAGAGGTTTTCTTTTTAACAAATGTATGGACCAAGGAGGGTTAAATGCGGCAACAGAGATGCAGATTCTTGGATCAATCTCGTCCGTCCGATCATTCGGCGATGTATCTTTCCATTCTGTGTGAGTTCGTATCCTCTGCATTAACTCAAAATGGAATCTTTTGAGTTAATGCATCAGAACCATCGACTGGCTTTAAAATCCGCGTGGACTAGATTCGCACTAATATTAAAGACCCAAGAGTTAAAATCAGACGGTCATATTTGTTCCATTTAAAATCAGACGGTTAAGATGCATAAACTCAAAAGATTCCCTCTTTAGTTAATGTAGAGGATACGTGTTCATCCTTTGTGGTCACAAGGATCAAAATATTATCCTGGCAGCCTCTGCCAATTGAGTTTCCAAAAAAAAAAAGGATCAAAATATCTTTCCGAGTGCATATCCTCTGAGATATCTCAACTTTTGCGTGACCGACGTGTCCGGTGCCTATTCGGGGGTGATGTAGGGGGTCAGTATTATGTGTGCTTTGAGATTCGTGCAGAACGTATTTAAACGATTGAGATTTTCCATAAAGTCACGTAAAGTTTGAGATATCTCAGAGATACGAATTCATATCTTTCCACAGTTCTGCTGGGCTTTTAGATCTTTTGTATTTTTTTTCATCTTTTTTGAAAGCTTGGCAGTGGATCTTTTGTGCTCTGCGGAGAGTCATCCGATAACAAAATTATACTATATTTTAAAGAACCCTTCAAATTTATTTATATTTCATGGAGACTTGACTGAATTGTTGAAATATTTAAATTGCCTATTATTTCATTAAAATAATTTTTTTTATTTTCTCATTTTAAATTAGAGTAATTGTTGTTATATTCATAAAAAACTTTTAAATATTTAATTTTTTAAAACCAAACTTTGGTCTAGTGGCAAAGACAATACTCTCTGTATGAAAGGTCGCAGGTTCAAAACCCAAAATGGACAATCCCTTGTGGGAAACCAATCTGCTCCTTTTCTTGAGAAAATGACCATTCTATTCTCCAATCCGAACCGTTCAAAATCGACCAAATGACTTCAATTTCATTTTTCTTTTATATCAATATAATATATTAAAACAAATCAGATGTAATTGAAGCCATTTGATCGGTTTTAAATGGTTCGGATTGGAGAATAGGAGGGTCCACCTTTTCTCAAAAAAATGAGTAAAGTTCATGCCATCCCTTGTGGATATTGAATAGTTGGGTGACTTGACCTCCAACCTTTACTAAAATATATATTATATATACTAGTATCGTACCCGTGCGTTGCGACGGGGGCATATTAAAAAATTATATATTTTCATAAAAATGCCCACATTACTTGAATGGTTCAACATACATAAACCAATCCTCATTACATGGCTTAAACTCTACTCATGTGTTTTTCCCCAAGCTACTACCCCTCCAGACAATATCTAGCAAAAATATATACATACAAAAACACATATACAAGGGCAATGTAGGAAAACAGATAAAAGTACATACTATAAATTAAAAAAAATTACAGATGACATATCCAAAAACCACAGATAGCAGCAAAGCTGATTATGTACCAGTACCAATACCGTAGCATTTTCAGAGGGCACCAAAGTCGGTTCAGTACCAGTGGCAATACCAGTAGCCGTACCAGCTGACACAAAAGCTGAAGTGTACCAAGTTACTTGCAGCTCATAGCATATACACATTGATAATTAAATGGTAATAAAATATGTCAAGTCAATTAATGAAATCAATTTTGGCATGTTGCTACACATGCTTATTGATTCCAGCTGATGTCGTAGCTGGTAAATTCATCAAAAGGAAAAAGAAAAGAAAAACGGCACACCAATCTGTAGTTGCAATTTCTGTTTCAAGGCTTCAAGGCGAATTCTTAACTCGTTATTCCTGCTAACAAGGCCCATTGATTCTCTCTGCTCAGTATATAAAACATTAACACAGTAACAGAACTATTGTATGTAAAATTTTCATCCCAGTATATCATTTTAATTATTTGAAATTTTAATAATGGAAATTAGTAAACAACAAACTAACCTGTAGAAGAGTGAGCTTAGCAGACAAATCTGAATTCTCTGTTTTGTGCTATAATTCCCTAACATATCTCATCCTTTCCTCCTTGGACTGTGCAGCCGATTGCTTATTTGCCAGTATACTGTATATTATCAGGGATTTAAATTAATTAATTTCCATTGTAAAACATACATTATGATGATAATATATACTAATTACACAAAAATCACCTCTTGACACATTTCGGATCATCCAAATCCAACTCAGCAAGCTTCTCATTGGCCATAATAATCTTGGTTTCATCCTGAGTGAACACCTGATCTCTGAGTTCCAAATCGAGTGCCTATTTGGCACCTGATTTCTGATTGCACGCTGGTAGCAATGCCTCATTGGAGTTCAGCTTACAGTTCAGCTTATCGGTAGAAATGCCTCATTGTCATAAATGAGAGTAGTGTCTACTGTGCATCTGTAAAAGGATTTAGTCTAATTTTGAGTTTTGACCTGGTTTCTGTTATGATTTATGAGTGTGTACTGACTCGAGTGTTTAACTTGATGTATGACCTATAACCTATGTATGATGTATGCAGACACAACATTAAATATCAAGAGAATCAAGGTTTTGTTTATTTATTTTTCATATCACATGAGCTTTCTGTCAATAATTTTGGCAAGGTATTTTACAAGAATGACCTCATATTGTATTCTTGTCAAATTAAGGACAGTTGAACCTTTTTCTTTTCTTTGAGAATCATGAGGCACTCATGAGATGAACTCATATGGTCATTGTGCCTTATCTCAATTATTTACTTCGACACCCTTGATTTATTTTATTTACAAAACAGTGATTGTGATAACTTTCTTTTAAGAATTTCCATCTTATGAGCATTGCCTGCTCAAAGATTTCAATTATTTCATATGAGACAATGGAGGTTATCATTTGATACCCAAACCTCCTACTGTCCTGCATACTTATACTTAAAACCCTTTTATTTTCTTATTTTACTATTTTATTATGAAGAAAAAATTATTTAATCAAGGGGAACTCATATAGTACTTTAATTTAATCAATTTTATTTGTTGTAGTGGTACTTAGCAAAATACATGCTATGCACCCATGAGCCACAAATAAACATAAACAAGAGGATTCATTCGGATAATACCTGGTTCCTCCAAGATTGAAGGTAGTAATTTCTTGAACCATTCAAACTGAGCGCCAAGGGAGTAATTCATCCAGGACACCTCAATTCCCATGGATTCAAAGAAGGGATTGTTCAGTGTTGTGGCACCACTGACAGCAAATTTCACACCACGCAGGAAGTTCTCTGTGCTCTCTCTTGAGCGATATGGCACGATTATGGCAACCCGTATGCTTCCGCTAATCAATAAAATTTATAAACCAGTCAATCTCTTTGTTATAACAGAGCTACAGTATGTTTTTCCTAATTCATTTTCTTAGGGGATTTCCAATGGGGCCCACTCATCTAAATTAAATTTGGCATAGCTAGATTTTGGGCTGATTTATTTTATTTTTTATTATTCATTTAACTAAACTCCATGAAATTTTCTTAGGAATTATTCCAGTGATCCAATTGCATATTACATTTCCTTGAGTACCTGGCAACGTAATTCAATTTATATGTGTGAGGTACTTGTTAGTTGACTAATTTTATCCCTAAATTGATAAGAAATAACTCAGAGTACAAGGAAGAAACTTAATTATGAGTAAAGTGCACAAACCAATGACATCGAGAATTAACCGTCCATAATGCTACATGATTATATCTATTCTGCAAGATATCTCAGACCATTATCGTGTCATGTACTTGCCATTTTCTACAATACCTAATTCAACTTCAGTAAAATAAGTTCTGAACCAACTCTTACTATCAGTGTCCGTCTCTTGAGGTGGGCCCCACTCAACCCATTTACCATTCAACTTAGCAATTATAGGTGCCGGGGAGTGAAGGGGAGTCGGGGACAGGCTACAAAAAAATTTCATTGGGAAGAAGGGTCGGCAGTTTCACTGGGAGGAAAAATTTACGATAAACCTTTTTTTGGTCGTGAATGTTTGATCGGAGAGCCACGGAGAGAACATGCTGGGGTAGAGAGAGAACAGCAATTAGCGGCGATTAGGGTTCTCTTTTTCACTGGGAAGAATAGAGAATAATTGAGAGAGATGGCCTTCACTACCACTGACCTTGTTAGCAAGAGTATTGCTGTCGAGACTGAGGGGACTCCGATGGAGAAGGAACCACCAAATCCGAATCCGAGCTTCTACCCTCTCTCGACCCCTCTGACGACAAGTGCGAGGCCATGATGCGGCGGTACGGCAAGTCGTCGTCGACGCATCACGTCCTGACTTCTGGCTGCAGCACTCTTCTCTCTCCATCTCTCTCTCCTTTGATAGTTAAGAAAAGGGTCTCCGATTAGTTTTTTTTTCTTTGGGAAGAAAGGGTCGGGGAGGGGACGGCTTGGGATATTTTTTTTTACGGATCAGTGACAAAAAGTTTTGAATCTATGTGACAATATGTATAACAATACGTGTAGCGGGTATAATTTTCATTAAATTTAGACTTCTACACAAATAAAAGCTGTATTTAATCAAAAGAATGCAGATTATTTGTTTAAATGACTCAGATTCAAATCCGAATTATATTGAATAAATCTCAGCCGCACGACTTTATGTCATTCAAAGTAATTTAAGGTGCATAATATAGAGAAGATATATGAATTTTTATTTTAAAATCCGCATGAAAATCCGCATATGCGGTATGCAGTGGCCTTTCGCATGCATGAACAAAACCGCATTTTAAAACACTGGTTACAACACATGTCGTGTCGTGCTATGATTGAACTGTGTTGTGCTGTGATGTATCCGATCGTGCCATGACTTTTTTAGATCTCTATCGCTACTCTGCTCTAATTTACCAAAATAAAATATTTATTGTATTCTTATCAATGTTTTGTGTTTACCTCTGATCAAAATTCTGAATTCGCCCTTGTCTAAGAATTACATTAAAAAAATAATGCAACTAACTGTTGGGTTTCGGATACCACTTTTGGGGTTTCGCGGTAACCAAAACTCGTTTAGGCTTAAGGTGCGGAATGACCGTAGAACAAAAATTTCTACGGCCAACTTAAGCTCAGGATTAAACTGGGTATGTCAGGAAACTTTCCAAGGCGGTCCACCTTCAGTATTCCTTTGGCATCAAAACCCAATTTAATCCTTTTACAGATCTACTCCATGATTGATTTCTAAAACTTCAATCTACTTACCAATTAAATAGATTAATATAACATATTTATACCTTGTTTCCAAATCACAGTTGGAATGCAGACCGAGCGTGTAGAGCTACATCACGGAAGGAATCGACTCATCTCGGAGCATCAGACGTCTGATGCCTCTATCGGTTATCCACCAGGACTAACCAGAGAGCGGTTAATTTCTTCTGCCAGAAATACCGTAAACCGCGGAATTCTGCAAAAACACTATTCACGGGGAAAAGACGAAAACCCGTAAACACGAATTTTCGGTTACTCAGTTTCATCAAATGAGTAAAACTGACATACCGCTAAATTCGGTAAAACACTATTCATCGATCCCGTAAATATACTCCACAACAACCCGCAAGATTATACGTCAACTACGTATAACTTTCTTTTCTCAACCGAAACATTATTTGGGAGAGAAACCGAGAAAGAGAGAAAATACCGATTTGATTCTGCACGAAACGATACAAGTGAATTAGTGATTTTTCTCTCTACATGCACCCCTCTATTTATAGGCTTTTGAGGAGGTTCGCAAAAGACCGAAATACCCCTCAACATATGCCTATTTACAAGGTATGTCATTGACACCTCATCCTTTTATATGTGAAATGACCAAAATACCCCTTCCACACCCTTCCACACTCTTCTCCATGTTTCTACACATGCAAGGTGGCATAGGTGTGAAATGACCATTTTGCCCTTGTGGATAGGATTGATGACATGTCATCTGGATAGGATCAATGACACGTCATGCGGATAAGCACGAATCTGAAAAGACCCGAATGCCCTCGGTCCGAAGACAAATAATATTCGTATAATTATTCTGAACAATTATATATATATTTTTCTTGCGGTTATTTGTTTCGGTATCGATGACGTGTCATCTGGATAGGATCGATAACATGTCATGCAAATAAGGACGAATCTGAAAAGATCCGAATGCCCTCGGCCCGAACACAAATAATATTCGTATAATTATTCTGAATAATTATATATATTTTTCTTGCGGTTGTTGTTTCGGTAATTTATACAATGTGTCCTGCACATTTATAAATTAACCGGTTAACTTTTATACAACGTGTCACACACACGTTTATAAATTAACCAATGTTTTTTGCTTGTTATTTTTACATAACATTTATAATTTAATTATAACACGTATAATTAATTATAACCATCTTATCATTGATCATAACCAATTTATAATCAATCAAAATAAGATTCTCCAATTAGCTCCTATATGGTGTGACCCAATAGGATCTGTGTTATGTTGGTAAATAGAGTTAAAACTGTTTTAACTTCTATAATCATGGGTGGCGTCTGGCAACACATCATGACCATCCAATTACACAGATGATGCTGTACTGTACAATATCACGATCCAGTAAACAATTTACTTGTGTCTGTTCTTCTGTCTCATAGCTATCAGATCAGTTTCAAGGTAGATGTGTGTCATCCTTGCTAACTGAATCTTTTCTTGATCTTGAGCAGATTATCAAATATAATTACTCTTGTAATTATACCGCTAGCAGATAATCTAACTCTATCAAGGGGCCCAGTGATGCTATAGCTCGTATAGAGATACGAGGGACAAATAGTACTTTTGGTAGACTATCACTTCCTCAGCTAAGCTATACATATGGGAATGCTACCGTTATGACTGCTTTTTACGGACAGCGGTAGATAGCAATCACACATACATATTTCTTAGTGGGAACAATAAATACCTCATACTTTAGAACGTGACACTGAATGAGAAACATTAATGACACGAACACAATTCTATTTAATGTCTCATTCGGGGTCTGTCAAATTCCATGTTCCTGGAACATGTATCTATGTGATTAAAATGACATCTCGTGTCAGGTGGTTTGTAAAACTTAACCATCTTTTAATCCACATACTAACCTTTTCACGGTAATTAGTGTTCCTGCTAATTACCTTGGTTAGTGACCTTTTAAGAGTATATATCATCTATATTATGGAGTTTCACAATTTCAGTCATGAACTCGAAATGATCCATAAATGCAATAATACTCAAGGCAACAAAATGATATTAATCATCCAATTCATGAACAAAGCTTTATGATAAATTATCATATTATTGACTTCTAGATTATTACAAACTAACACTAACATGCATGAATGCGAGCATTAAAATAACCATCAAGAGCAATAAAAATGACCTAATTAATTTCTGGTACTCAAAAGTGAATAAATAAATAAACAATGTGAATAATTAATAAATCGAGTAGAACTTGGGTGTTTTTAAATTTATCAAATTTCTTTGTAAACTCAACTCTTAAACTTATCAAATTAACATGAAATAATGAATCTAAACTGTTTAAATCCATAAACCTTACAAGTAATGCATATATGCTATACAAATTCATGGATTTGTGGGTTGCTCTGCTTTGTTAAGTAAGCACCTGATTAAATAGTTATTCATGGTTTAGATTGACTCTAGTTTTTATAAAGGAAGCAGCTAACAGTCTCCCAACTCCAGTTCTCAAAATTTTTTTGAATATTTTCAACTAATTCTGTAAATATCAATACTAAATCCTGTAAACTAATTCAACAAATCATGTCAACATAAAAATGCGTGAAAGCTGTTACAAATGCGTGACAGCTGTTAAAAACGCGTGACAGCTGTTGAAAACGCATGACAGCTATTGGGGACCACCTTTTGTGAACATACACATAGTATCCTGTGAACATACACATATTATCCTGTAAACATACACATATTATTCTATAAACATACACATATTATCCTGTAAACATACATATTGTACTTGAAATTATGACAGTTGAAAGAGCGTCAGAACTAAGTTAAAAAGAGAAGACTTTTATACATGAGGATTTTCGGGGGAGTGTAGCCCGGAAAACATTACTTTTTCTCTTTTATAAATATCTGGTCGGGCATTGTTTAGGTTTTTAAGGTTTATTCTGGTCCATTGATAGTGTAGATATCTTGCTAATAGTTTGGAGGTAAAAAGAGAAGAGCGGGTTTAATTAATTGTTTTTTATTAATAAAAGTTGGATGTCAAGTCAAACTAGTCAACTATTTAATTTAACATCTACAAAAAGTTGCTCTTTCTGTGTTCCAAACCGAGCGGATTTAATTGTTGATATCTATTGATTGATATTAATTTATAGCTTGAAAGAGTGCACCCGAGGGTCGAGCCAAATGTTAGCTTGACTCCTGCGGTTTTCATCTGAGTATTCTGTGTACCACAAAAGGATTCATCATATATATCACCTGACTATCTAAATATGTTTTGACACAAGTATTAAGGGAGCAATATATATTAATTCCATCTCAAACCGAATTAGTTCAGATTCTCATCATATAATTCGTATCTAAACTCAAATATTATATATGTTAGCTCGGAGGATGTGGACTCCCAGTCTCCCACAAGTTGTTAATAATACAAACTTTACTCTTTGATAAATGGTAAATCGAACCTTTTGTTAGCAAAGTCAATTTTGGTTGGTTAAAAAAAAAAAGTACGCCTTTTCATCTCATTGTTAGTATATATTTAATATTCTTAAGCATACCTTTAGAAGTTTTTTTTTTTTTTGTTAAATAAAAGATAGAAGCTTATCTTTCCAAATTCAATATCCGTAAGCACACTATTTAAAACATTAATTTTGTATCTATCGAAAAAATATTAAAGCATTTTCAAAACATATAAAATTTGGTCAAAAAAGTAGATATTATGTTAAACAATTCAGATAGATTGTTTGAGCTTTGAAAGTAGAGATAAGAATATTAAGAAGTAATTAATCATGAAAATAATGGAACATTATAACCCCATCCATACATATATGGGTATGTTAGTTACTGAGGAATGTGGAGAAAAAATAAAAAAAAAACTTCTCAGCTCATGATTAGAAATTTGATCTAGTTAATGTTCAGTTGTTCAATCCAGATAACATTTTTAACCATTTTGCAAGTCAGAAAATGTGTGATTGGCAATGGCATCCATCAAACTTAGGTAGAGTGTAACCTCTGCTGTACCGGACCACGCAGAATACTCGAGATCTCATTCTACACTGTCCGGTACAGCGTTTGTTCTGAATACTGCAACTGGAGACTGGAGGAAACCATTTATAAAAGAAATCCCAAGTTGAGACTGGAGGCGTCCAGCTCCGTATATCTTCACTGGAGAATATCATGAGGAATCAGCTGGGAAATTGCAACTGGAGACTGGAGGCATCCCTGATTCGCACTCAGTCTGTCGTCTCGTAGAGAGAGAGAGAGAGAGATGAGAGAGAGAGAGAGAAAGATGTACTGTCAGTCGTGCAGAGAGGAGTACGGAGAGGAGGAGGCGGGGACGTGTAAGGAGTGCTACGAGGAGGCGAGCGAGACGGAGGAGGAGCTCCACCGTGAGATCGAGCACCTCAAATCGCTTCTCTCCTTCCTCCGCCTTGAGCCCCCTTCTTCTCATATCACCTCAGATCATGCCTCAGCTGGACTCCTCCTCCTTCACTCCGCCGCCTCCGATCACGCCACAGGATCAATCGCTGATTCCTCTGGTGTGCTTGCTCACCGAGCTGTCCTAGTAAGATTTCTCTTACCTTCTTAATTAGTTGTTGATTTGGGGGATTTTGGTGGTAGCTGCAGTCGGATAAATTGTAGATCTGTTAGATTTACTAATTGTCATAATTAATTGAACTCTGGGATTATAATTAGGGGCGGGGGGTGACTGTACACAGTATATTGAGGTAAAGATTTTAACAGAGCAGTTTTGGCTTCACAGCGCCGAACTGTAGAATCAAAACTGCGCTGCATGAAGCCAAAACTGCTCTGTTAAATTCTATACCTGTGTATTGATCAGGTTGAGATAGTTATACTGTCAGTATATTTATGACAATGTTCAGTAACTAACCTGAATGAGTTTGCATTTTGATAAACTTGTCACATAAATTTGGAAAGGGGCGTGATACTGCAATATGGTGCGCTCAGAGATTTTTTTTTTCTTTAAATACCTATTTTTCCCTTGATCTCTTGTGTTGATTAATTAAGAAACACAACTAATAAAGAAAGTGACAAAAAAATCGACATTTAGATAATTACGAAAGAAAGCTAAGTATCAGCTCTGGTCAATAAATATTCTAGCTCCTGTTTATCAACATTACACACATACCTTGAATGCCAACCAACAACAACTTAACCTGAGGGTGGTTAAAAAAAAAAAGAGTTAATGGTTGCACATTTAGGATAAAATTCTACTTTTACTTAATCATTTGCAAAATAATAACATGAGCACTAGCCACCCAATATATCGAGAGTGAGGCTAGTATGTGCTAGACTCACCAAGAGGACTTGGTGAGCTTAACTCCAAAAGTTATCAGATTGGCTTCAAATGACGAATCCATACCGTTGAAACTGATCTACGTCACGAGTGATGCGCGTACATGCAAAATTTAATTCATTTATTTTGGAAGTTTTTTTAATGCATTCATCTGTTATCATTTCTATATGCACAATTTGTATTCAGTTTTGTTCATTCACAACAGCAATTATAGTTCTTTAAAAAAAAGCTTAAGAAATAAATAAGATTCTACAAACTAACTAATCCTACTTGTATTAACAAGTAAAAAAGAAATATCCAATTATTACATATCCATTATTTTATTTCCACGTATGTGCAATTATTAAAAGTTCACATGTGCAATTATTAAAAGAATCCAATATTTAGGGACTAGTGCTAATTCTTAGCTTCCTTTTTAATCACCAGGATTTTTCTCTCACTTTCTTTATCAATTATGTTCCTTAATTAAGTCAAGAGAAAGAATAAGGGCAAAACATGTATTTAGAGAAAGTTTTCTTCAAAAGTTAGCACGCCCCATTTGGAAAGGGTTGAACTGATACTCTAGAACTTATAAGCAATTAAGACTTTGTTTAATTCACTTCTCTTTTTATTTATTAATTAATTCACTTCTATTTAATTAATAAAAGGTATTAACAAAATTAATGATCAGGGAAAATTACTAATCCATTTGAATTCTTCAATTAATGTTTCAAGGTTTTTCTTTGTTTTCTGATAATATCCTATGTTCTTTTATTCATTTAAGATATTTGAATTAAATACAATTTTGTACCATAATCAGGCAAGCCGCTCTCCGGTATTTAAAGCAATGCTAGAGAATGAGATGGAAGAAAGTCGAAGTGGGGTGATGAGGATTTCCGATGTATCTGCAAAAGTGCTCCGGTCGTTCATTGAATATTTATACACGGCCGAAACACCTCTTGATGAAGACAATGCACCAGATTTGTTAATTCTAGCTGAGAAATACCAAGTGAATCATCTTAAGGTATTTTGTGAGACGTACATGACATCTAGAGTTAATCACGAAAATGCAATTGCGTGTTATGCATTTGCCCATCAACATAATGCAAAACAATTGATGGATGCAGCATTTTCTCTAATTATAGAGAATATGGCGACTTTAAGGGAGAGAGAGGAGTACAAAGAATTAGTTGAGCGGGACCCACGTCTCGTTGTTGAAATTTATGAAGGTTATCTCTCTAGGCAAGCTAACATGGCTGGCACGAAGGATTCAAATGTGAAGAAGATATAGGTGTTAGACAATTTTAAGGTTTTCCATTTTTTTTCTGATAATTTATGTACTGTGATTTTAGTTATAACAACTATCTAATATTTATATATATTTTTAACATTTAGAAATTGAAATTGAGACGCATGCTGAGTTGCTAACACAGGACATTAGGTCTTCAGATGTGATGAATGTATTATATCTTATTATTTTAGCGACCCTGTTTTTTTTACTTCTTTGGAAATTTTGGATTGTTCTCACTCTAAACATAAATCAGAAAGAAATACATCAGCATGAGCAGCATGAGAGTATTTCTACTGTGATTCCTTTAAATATAGATGATTAACAATATAATAGACCTATTGAGCAATGATATATTTATTAGAAGAATATTATATTTAAGCTGGTTTTCCATTGTTTAATTAAGTAAACTACAAGTTAAATAAGTTAAATGTGCCTGTATTGATTATGGTGCTACACGTAACATAGATGGCTGCCGTGTAACGGTTCAATATTTGAGTTTTCAAAATCCTAACGGTTGATCTGAACCGTTCAACATGATCACTATATAAATATGTACTTGCAAATCAAGTTTTACATTTTTTTATAATTTTTTTTATGATTTTTTAGATAAGTAGAAAATCACTTGATCTAAGTGATACATAATTAATGTGAATGGTACAGAATTTTCAGATCAAGTGATTTTAATAACCTTGGTATTTGGCCCCGGTGTAGTTTTGACACCTTGCTGGTGTCCTAATTAAATTTTGCATGTGGATGCATTTGAAGTAAATTGGTTATTAATTTGTCTATTAGATATCCAATTCACTTGTCCAATGACTATATTTTCATTAGTTCATCACGTCTAATTAAAAGCTTCAATCAAGAATTGTTTGTTTTGAAAAAATTGTAACGTCTTACGCAAAAAATCGTAACGTCTCCATCACACGACATATTAATTTTGTCACACTTTATTGTATGAGATTACTCATCATAAACGAGTCTTTTCTAACATGCACAATTTATTACCTCTCACAAGTACATTGTGAATTAACTTATCAATTATATATAGTTGTGAGTTCGAAAAATATATATGGAACAACAACATATTAATTTTGCTCATATCTAATATTATCTACAAAAAGAAACTTCTTAAAATTTTCAACAAACCTATAATATATTGTATAAATATACTATTCGTTGGGTAATCAATTAACAAATAGATTTATCAAGATTTTTTTTAACATTAATTTGTTAAGATAATAGAGAAAATCAACAATTATTTAATGGGAACCAAGTAATATAAGAGAGCAATTACTGAGTCAGGATACAAAAAACAAGTAGTAAACACCAATTAGTTTTTATAGAACTAGAACTAGATCTTGTCTCAAAAGATATTAAAAAGAAAAAAAAAAGTTTAAATGAAGCATAAGTTCAGAAAATGTCTAATGACATCACGAAACAAATCAACTGGTTTCAGTCTAATCTAGATCATCAAAATTAAATGCCTTTGAATCTAAAGGCGAAAGCACATGAAAAGCATCAATAATTTCAATGAAATTTCTTATGCTCTTCACCAATGCAAGCTTCATTTCCTCAGTGGCTGCGGGTTCCACCTTCGTCACCTGAATTAAAAGAACCAAATTTATGAATTTACCACCTTAAAAATGTTTTCTTTCAAAACCATTGAATTACATGATAACATAATGTGTATCATCTCCATCTTACCTCTTCGCCAACAGGGCCAACTTCTACTATTTCATTTGTAAGCGAATTGAGGATGGGATCAGGGTTGTGCGCAATTAATTTAAATGCCTGTCAACAAAAATGCAAAGGTAAGGTGATATAAAATTTAGAATAAGACGCAGTGAAACCGTTGTAGAGTAGTTAAATTTGTTAGTCCAGCAAATTACATTGAAGGCATGGCCGTATTTGCGATAGAGAGGCCACCCGATTGCAGTGTATACATCCTCCAAGTCAATTGAAAGGTTCTCTGCCACTTGACACATAATTAAGTGTACCAGCTTCGACTTGTAGTACCGCTTCTTGCATGCCTTTGCAGCATCCTCTGACACCCATTTCTTCGACAGGTAAACACATCCTTTTTCTCTGTTTCACAATTGAAATTTCTAGTGGAATGCTTATATATTCAATCAATACAATAAGCTAAATGGACACTTGTGCTTCAGCATTTAGCGAATTTTGTCTTGATCGACTCTGAATTATACAAGAATGCCTTATTAATCAAAGATCAATTTGGCATGGATGTATCACAAAACCTTATCCAGATAACAATTTAATGCCATAAAACTTACTTAGGTTTCATCAAATTTTCTTCACAACAAGCTTAACCGCAGATCAGATTTCCATTATCCATCCTTAGTTCTAAACAAATGTTTTGGTAAATCATTACTATTTGTTATTATAGAGATCACAATTAACCAAACCACACCCCCCCCTCCCCCCCCGTCACCACACCCCCACCCCCGCCACACAAACAACACATCTAGGCCCACCTAGCCTACACATCCTGACAACTAGCCTGACCTGGCCCAGTTGTTCATTGGATCAGACTGAACCGGGTTTATTACCATGCTTGGGCATACAGCAGGCCCGCTAGCCCGGCCCGACTTAGTATGTGTATAATACTTCAATGTTCTTGTTGTTAAAGCTCATGCATTACAAAGTCAATTTTCTTGCATATATATTATCTATTTTTTTATTAGTTAATTTTAATGTTATTTTAATGTTGTAGTACTTGGATAATTTATGGTAGGGTCTGGCACAAAATGGTAAACTATAATGGTAAGAAGTCACCATTTATTAAGTAATGGTAAAACATAAAAGAAATTGTTCACAAAATATTTGTTGGTTGTTGAAGTTTCTTAAGGTCTTGTGCTGCAGCACAAAAAATTGTACACTGAACTGCTTTTGACAATTCTCTGATATATAGAGATGCTACATGCAACCATGATGTCGAGAAAGCAGAGTTGCTCATTTAACTTAAAACATATAGTTAAATGCACTAACCTTTGAACACGAAGGACATAGGCAGGCTCTATCGGTTCGCCCTGAAAAACGGGTGTTTGTGCAAAGTAGCATTTGATGAAGGAGGATTTGATCAAGTTACGAGAGCGGTGGGGACAGTTGGTGTTGTTATCATTAAAGAAAATCAACCCCTCAATGTTGTTGTACTCTAAAAGCGATACGGATGTGCCAATCTCGGAAACGCCGCTTGTATGAACCATGACTACTGTGTTTTGTTCCGGGTATTTGGACTCATACATCCTGCACTCTAGGTTTGGCTTCTCCATGCTTCCTCCTTTTTAGGTTGGATTTTGTGTTGGTATTAGAAAAAACAATGGTGAGATTATTAAATGGCTCTTTAAGGTTTCTTTGTTTATTTGTATTAGGGGAGCTAGAGTATGCGCTGTCTTCTTCAGAAGTGATTTTGATAGGGTTTTACAACTTTAATTTATTTTCACCATTCTAATTTAAATATATCCTGAGATAAGAAAAAAAATTAAAGATAAATGTATTTGTACTATTCTTAGACAGCTGAAGGATCAAAATACACTTAGAATAGTATAGTATTCATGTTATAGCCTAAGTATATAATATTAAAAAAATCTAAAATTATCAGATAACTGAGTTCCCCAAGTTCAATTATTTTAATTTTAATTTTAATTTAGTTACAAAAATTAACCTGCATTATTTTTACGTTGAAAGAAAGTAAATGTAAATCTTACATACCTATATATAGATCTACAAGTGTATATAGCATGAATCCATTGCCTAATCTAATTTAATTAATGGAGAAAAGGGTTGTCATTGGTTGTAACATAAATAAATAAATAAATATTAGTTAATTTTGATAATATTTCATATAGAGTTTTAAGGGGCGCATGAAAAATAGCAAAGTCTTTGGAGCTTTTTTTAGCTAACTTATTTTGGAAAAGAAATGAAAACTCAAGGGTTATAAACTTATAATGCCTATATCTAAGTATAAGCGGAAATAAATATGTTGTTAAAGAGAGGATCTTCCAATTAAAATCCTACTATATATTTAGCAATTAGAGGATATTCCAAATATATACAATACAAACATTCATAGACAACTTTCCCAACTATTAAGCTTTTTGCACATATTTTTACCTAAAACTCAACGAGTCAACGAGACAACGAGACGAGATTCTAAAAATAAGCTTTTGTATTTTTAAAGTGTTGTTTGACATGCATTTAGCAGGAAATATATATGTTGGAAATCAAAATTCTGTATTAAGAAAACTAAGTATTAATTTCCTTCACAGCTGAAATAATTTTATGTTAATCCACAACCTTGTTTAAACAATGTTCTCTTGGGTTTTTGTTTTCCTTCCGGATCTGGTTTATTTCAATCTGCTTTGAGATTCGTGTCAAAATAAAACAGAGGACTCATATCTCATTCTACACGGTCCGGTACCGTGTTGGATCTGAATTCAAAATAATGACAAAATTATGTTTATAAAATTGTACCTATGGTAAAAAAATAAAAAAAATAAATATATATCTTATTTTTTTAATTAATAAAAAATTATGTTCATGTTCTGATCCTTTTTTGGTTCCATCCCACCTTCCATATTGGCTCCATGCCCTGCAGTGAAGCAGTTAATGAGACTGATTTACTGTGCTGAAGACAGGATATTTTCTGAACTTTTTCTATATTTTCTCTTTGAGATATTATGTATTTTCTTTGTCTGAAGTTTTGTAATAAGCGTAGTCAATCTTTTGTGAGTTCATATCCTCTATGATATTTCAAAATTTGAGTTGATCTATGAAAAATTCAGATCGTTCAAATTCTCAAAACACTAATTTTAAAGCAACTCATTTTCTATTAAACACTCCTCTCTTGTGCCTACACAAAACTCTATTCCATCCCAAATACTTGCCTTCTCGTCCTTTTTCTTTTTCTTTTTCTTTTTTGAATTGTTTGAATATTGTACGGTGGGGATAGCATATTTTTTGAAAAAACCAAATGTAATTCTAGCTAGCTTATTTAATTTAGTCTTTTTAAAATAAGATTTAAGTTAAAATAGAATTAATTATTATCAACATCCTCTATCTATCTGATTCTATAATTCTATCTTTCTATTTGTTATAATCAGAGGGTCCGTATTTTCTTATTATTGTTTCTCATTTTAAATTAAATAGAACATATGTTTTATTTTTCTACAGAAATTTTTATATGGTTAGCCATGTTATTTTTTATTATCAAGATTTTTAGAGTTTTGAAGGAATTATTTATCCATGACAAAATTTAATTTATAATTTTTATAGAAATTATCTCATACAAAATTAATTTATAATTTTGAAATATATATTATTATTTTTTGAGCGAAGTCCGAGCTCTAGTCTTAATAATTACTGAAAGGTAATAAAAAAAAAAAGTCATTTCCAGTAATGCATAAAATTTTTAAATAAGTAAAGTGACAAAATATTTTTCAGAATAAAAAATAATATATTTTTTAAATTCTCAGCTTTAACTTTTAGTAATTAAAGTAGAAAACATATTATTATCCTTATATGAAAGGTGAAAGATTAATTGTAAACTTGTTTCAATAATGGAAAATATATAGGGATCCTTGAGATCACTTTTTTCAGAAGAACAGTCAATTGAAACTGATTAAGAATAGAGAGAATTGAAAATCTAGAAAAAAATTAAAAACCATTAAGGTTAGAGAACAGTAGGATGAATGATTTATGTTTTTTTTCCTTACCATCTTTGCAAAAAAGAAAAAAAAAGAAAAGAAAAAGAAAAACCCAATTGTAGAAGATATCGGAAGAATACATTGAACTGGATAAGACCAGTACTAAAACAACTGGACAACAGTATATACTCAAGAGAAGGATTTTAACTAATTAGTAATTACTGTTAGCTAGTCGGTTAGTTCTAGAATGTGTGAGACAGCAGTTGTCATTCTCTCTATATATAGACACATCACACATGTAACATGTACATAACACAATCAATACCAATAACCACTATTTTTGAAAAAAAAAAAATCTAAAATTATCAGATACTAACAGTTGATTAAAAAAGTGGGCCCCACATGCATTTTGACGAAAATTGTTTCAAATGAGTCAAAATCTCAACATTAGGTGGGCCCCACATCCAAAATTAATGTTAAAATAAAAAAAAATCATTGTGAAAGGAAATTGGTAGCTAGCTATTGGCTGCGCAAATTATAATTGTGCAACCAGTGAACCTGTAATTTTGAATTTTTTTTCAAAAATAGTGATTATTTGGTTTAACTTTTTTTTTTTCAAAGATGGTAAAAAAAATTCGGTGTTTTTTCTTGATCTACTCAGCAATACGATGTCAGCTCAAACAAAGCAAGCAATTGATGAAATAGACGCAATTGAATCTTCGAGAATACGTGCATTTCAAATGTGGTTGATAAAAGGAGGGCAAAACTTGAAAGATCAATAATACCAGGAAAAAAAATCACACACACATTGGTATGTGCATCATGTGGATACAATTTTAGTTATTTTTGCTTGATAAAAATGATAGGGGTTTAGTGATAGTTTTCTTTGTATATATAGTTGTCCTGTTGACAGACTTTATTGTAGAAGGTACTAAATTAAATCAGATTGAGAGCTTAATCTTATCGTTCAAAAGTTTCAATAAAAATACTGAATTACAGTCACTGTTTAGAGATTCCAATAAAGAGCCATCAATAGAGGAAGCAAACAGAATTGAAATTATGTACCAGATTTGTCGTTGTGAAATTTGAAAAACCGGAATGGCCGAGCAAAATTTTCCTACCGTGTTCAGTTCATCGTGCAGCGCAAACAATTAAATCCTTTAAACAATGTACTTTATTTATAAAAAAAAGGGGCGACGAAAATTCACGACGTGTGAAATTTTATCCGATTTTTTTTATTCAATTTTTCGTAGTTTTTCTTCGTCTGACAGTTTTGTACGTAGAGTAGGCTGTGTGGACAAAAATTGCTGGGATGAATCAATATGACTTGCGATATTTTCTTAACAGGAAATTGCGTCACACACAATCCGAAAATAAGCAGATCTGGTCACGTGAACACTGGCCACAGCTGCTACCGTTAGCCAATAGGTTCGTCACACGTCACGTGCTCGTTGCGTTCAGCATCAAGTGACCGTACTGCGCCTCCAATAGAGTTTCCCCGATTTCTTCGGGAAGCTACGGCTGTTTCTTTTTTTTTTTCTTTTTTCTTTTTTTTTCGGGAGAACCCAGGAAGTTTTATTGACAGAAAAAGAAGTTACAGAGTAACGCTGTTACATGAGATTAGATAATATTTGTCTGTCAAAAATATATAACTAAATAAAATAAAAAATGCACAAGGGTGTGTATATTTTGTAGACGTAAATTAATTATTATTACTTGATTAGCATGATGGAAGTTTAATTATGGTTTTCTCTGTATGCATATTATAGTCGAAAAAGACACTGAATTCAAACTAGATCGGAAATTGAATCGGCCGGATCATGACAATTACTCATTAGCTGAGAAGTCACTGAATCAAACTAGACAGAACTAAATTAACCAGTCTAGGACAATCACCTCGAAACAAAAAAAGAAGAAGAAGAGGCAAAAAACAGCACAAAACATCACATAACATCATCAGCACAAAAACTGAACATTTATTTCCTAACTGAATATTTGTTCTACTATATATAAAATAAGTAACTAAATGTACTACTCATTCTATCCACTCTTATATTGCCAAAGATAAAAAAAAAAGAACTCAAGAAAAATATAAGAAAAAGCGAACCACTAGTATTGGAGAATGAAATCCCTAGAATGACGATGACCAGATCCATGAAGTGAAATCTCCAAAAAGGTAGCCAAGTGCACTAAATAGAAGTACTGGCTCGAGTAACGATGGTCGATAGAGCAACGAGTAGTGACCGGATCCACTAGACAGAAGCATCGAAATTGATAACCAGATCCACCAGACAGAAACATTAGCTTAAATGGATAGAAAGAAAACGTATATGAAGAGGAAGAAGGAGGAGCTGAGGAGGTACGGAATAGTCTTTATTTTATATAATTATCTATAAAGTAATAGGTATGAAATAGTTTTTATTTATATCTTTATCTGTTTAGTTAATGAAAAAAAAATCTTTACCCATACTCATATCAAATAAACTAACGAAAAATAAACTTTATTCATACCCACATTATGAAATACAGTACGAGTGAGATAAACAGTTAAAAAGATATCATTAACACCCCCTAATTAGTGCAGGTATTGAATACATCTGTTTAGGGGGAGCGGGGGTGGTCCGATAGACAACGGACAAAGGACCAAGTTCGATCGGAAATTTGTGTACATAACATAGCTTTAAGATTTTTGCGAATTAAATGGTCATGAATCTCAATGCCAAATGCCAATCAAATAACTCGGTCTCCCCTACTTTCCTATTTAATTTAATTAGGATGTTACCGATCGAGTGAAGTCAAAGACTCGAGAGATCTAGAGTTCTGTTTCAGACTATTATATTGAACGTCTTTTAGTTTTCTTTTTTACGTGGAATATTTGATATAGATTATTTTATTTTATTTAATAATGAAATTTTAAGAAAATTCAAATATAATTAAAAATTAAAGATTAAATATATAAATGGTCTAATAATGATATTTTGGTATGCAATTTAAGAATTTTTTGTTGCTGTATTAGAGTCATTATTTTAAGTGACTTGAGGTACAGTGAAATATGCATCAGATTTTATAATTAATGTGATTTATGAATAATATATATTATGTTTATACCATTGATATTTTTTATAATTAATATTAGGTTAAGCACTCCTTTTTATGTTGGATTTATTGTCAACCTCGTTGGATTTTATGTAGCATATATGTAATCTAATTATGCATTGTTTATTGTCATATATGATTGTCAATTAAAGTGATCAAATAAGGAAATAGACAATCAATATATTCATTAGGATGTGGTCCACAAATGTGTAGAACAATTTAGGCAAAAATCAAATCATTGATGGACTGATTCTGAAATTTGCAATTAAGGAAACCAAATTTTCAGCTGCTGCACGGATTTTGATGCATTTGCACGTTTTTTTTAAGTTGGCATGTGGCTGAAAATTGGTTTAGGTTTAGGGTTAGGGTTTGGCAATATGTCAACTCTACATCTCTATATACTAGTATCGTACCCGTGCGTTGCAACGGAACATATTATAGAATTGAATAGAATATGAAAGACCTTTTTTATTTGACATTCATAAAAAAATTTTTAAAAAATTAAATGAAAATAAAAGACACAAATAAAAAAAATTCAAATAATAAATAACAATAAAAGAAACAACAACAAATGAAAAAAAAAAAATCAAATATAACATGAAAAAAAAATATTGAAGTATCATTGCAATTTAATATCTAATTTTATTTACAAGCAATACAAGTCATTAAACGATTTAGAGGAGAAATGATCTGGACAAAATTGAAAAAAAGATATGATTAAATAATTCAAATAAGAATTTTCTCTATATATATATTCTTGATGAAAATTATTTTAACAATGAAAATTTCTCTACATATCATTTCTCTAAACAAAAGTTCTAGATATTCTTTATTTTCTCTGCAGATCGAAAAGATATAATTATTCATATTAGCACAAGATCTACTATTCATCTATTCACAAAGATATAGTAGCCATAAACAAAGTATGAAAATATATAATTGTTTTAATTTTCATTATCGAAACTATAAAATAGATGTATTCAATCAAATGAATGTAGATTATGTGATTAGATGGCTAATATTCAATTCAAAAATTAATCTTACAATTTCAGTTATTGACGAATCAGGACAAGTACGTGCATAATATAAGAATGGAGATAAGTAAAATTAAATTAATTACTATACGATTCTTATGTATTAATAAATAATTGCTTGCTATTTCTGCATCTCTCTGGTGATGACCATATGAGTCTATAACTTAATTTCTAGACATTTTTTTCCTCGAAAGACAAAAGATCAAAGAAAATCTCTATCAAACCACCCATAAAAGATTCATCGCCATTTCCCCCTGATTCTGATTCAGTAGCCTTTTTAAATTTTATATATACTTTATTTTTTTTCTCCTTTAAACATGTTTCAGATTCTCCACATGATATTTTTGGTGATTAAATTTCACAATTGTATTCACTCTACATTAAATAATAGGATCATGATGATAAATATTGTATATACATAATACATTGCAATTTAATACAACACAAAGAGAATGTGAAGTTGTTAACTGAGATTGTTTGCATATTACCCCTTGACACTTTCCATATTTTTCAGTTCATATGATATAAATTATGAAAAATTTCAATTATTAACTTCCTAATTATTACCATATTCACATCTACATGCATAATTTATAATTTACATTTATAATAGCGCTTCGTGTGAAAGTTTGTTTATATGTTCGAAACTCAATTAGTGAATCAAATTAAATATCTTCAATTGAGAGACTTGATTCCAATTTTTATCTAAATAAACTAAATATTTGAACAAAGAATACTTAATTTCTCTGAACATGTTATCTCTCTCACATAATATAATTTATGGCGGATTTAAGGAAGCAGGGAGGGTATGCTCCCCCAATAAGAAAATAATTTAATTGGAATAATATAAAATAGCTGTAAGGAGAAATAAGGAAACGAATTGCTAAGGATTTATTCTATTTTAATGTCATAAACCATGTAACAGTCTGTGTGACAAGTATGTTTTTAACTAAATGTAAACTTCTACACATAAAATAGATGTATATAATCAAAAGAAGACAGATTAAGTGATTGGAGGGTTGATATTCAATTCAAAAATCTATCTTTCAATCTTAGCCGTTGACGGATCAGGACAACTACGTGCATAATATAAGAAAATGTAGATAAGGATTGGTCCCCAAGACACAAGGTAACCAAGAAAAGCACAGAAACTGTACATATATTTTTCTCTTAAAAAAAAAATACAGTTCTGTGTGCCTTCTCTTCTTCTTCCACCATCAAAGAATAGAGAAGAGAAATCCATTAGGAAAATTTGGAGAGAATTTCTCAAGGGCCACATCTTGCTGTCTTGGAAGACTTATTTCTCGACCCGACGACAAAAGGTGAGAAGGACTTCTTGCCATTGAAGACTTGTCTCGTGCTCACGAAGACGTCTTGCTCTGCTATGGTTTTGGTTATTCCATGACAAACGACATGGAATCAGGTATTATGTTCCGCACTTATAATTTATGTTTTGGGTCTCTTTGGCATATGACGGTCCTTAGGTTAAGGTGGGGAACTGTTTCTCCTTCCCCGGGGTGTAAGTGTTTGACCCCTAGATGAGATGTAATTGTTTGATCTCTAGATAAGACGTAATTGTTTGACCTTTTATGATTCCCCAACATTTCATTATTAGAAACCTCGCCAGAGAATTATTATCTTTTTCGTGAGTTATTTTCTTCATCAAAATATTGAGTATTTCGTTCAATAAAGGTTCTTAATTTTTTTCCCCGGGCAAATTACTAAAATGCCAGGTTTAAAAGGCAAAGGTGGTCCTGGAAATGGATGGCAAATCACTTTCAAGAGGTAATTAATTCACATTTTATTTCATTTTGAACTTTGTCTGACTTTGAAATAATACTGAAAGATATATTTTGTTCAATATAATACTGATGGATGCGTCATGCTTCCAAAAAGTTCTAACTTGTCCAAACATTGCCTTATTAAGTAGCTCCAAATGTATCTCAAATTAATTCTTAATTAACCAAATTTCAAGATTGTGGTGTAAAATTCGTTAAAAGGGAATTTAAAATTTCCCTCAATTAGTCAAAATAAAAATAAAAATAAAAATAAAAATAAAGAACACACACAAAAAAAATGAGATATTACTAAAGTCATTTTATTTATTTCATAAGCTTGTTTGAAAATAAAGGTATGTTTTATGACCAATATATTTTACAATGTTTATTTTTTTTATCATTCAGGATAAGACCTGTATTTAAAATAAAAATATAATTTCAACCTTTAATTTTTTTGTAATCCAATTTCAATCTGTCCAATTTGAACCGTATATAGATAGGTTCAGTGGTTCAAAAGCACAGGACAGCAATTTGCCAGCTTGCAGGAACCTCCTAGACTGCTTCAGGAATCAGGAGAGCGCATCCTCTGAGATATCTCAACTTTTGCGTGACCGACGTGTCCGTTGCCTCTATTATTTGTGCATTGTGATTCGTGCAGAACTTCTTTAATTAAACGGTTGAGGTTTTCTGTAAAGTCACGCAAAGTTTGAGATATCTCAGAGGATACGAATTAATTCCTGCTTCAGTGCTTCCTACTTCATAGTTAGCATGAATATCCGGTTCAATGTAAGTATGTAACAAACATACTATATTTGATATACTGCGACACTCGCATGTGCTGATTTGCCTCTTGCTCTCTCTACATATAGATATACATACACACACACACACACTATCTATACCGTAAGAGTACACACTATCTATACCGTAGGTGTCATTTATTAAATTATTGGAGATTCGAGAACAATCTTTTAATTTGTTCCTCTTCCTCTACAATTATTGTTCACTCCCTTAGTCTGTGTCCAGATTGTCAGTATATATATGATATATCTCCACCCCGCGATGTGACATGTTGTGCTGCGCAACAAATAGTAAAGGAAGTCTGTGTCCAGATTCTCTTAATATCTTCCTTTTCAAGGGCTCAAATGAAATATTCCATGTAAACATCTATAAAACCCTCCCTACACAGAAACCTCACTGGATTCTGGAGTCTTCCTAGGAAGTGTACACCTCTCCTTTCATCTCTCTTATTTCATAAAAAAAAAATAATCAATGTCAGGAGAAAGAACAGGTGATTTATACAACATTTTAGGTGTCAATAAAGATTGCTCCAGTGAAGAACTGAGGCTCGCCTATAAGAGACTCGCCATGGTATAAACACAATAACATTTTTCTCTTCCTTGGTTCAATATAGAGATTAAATTAGGTGTTAATTATACTTGGTTAATTTTTTTTTTATTTCTTTCCTTTGTTGGTAATTGAAGAGATGGCATCCTGATAAGTGCTCCAGTTCCAGCAACTCCATTTGCATGGAACAAGCAAAACAGAAGTTTCAAAAGATTCAAGGAGCTTACTCAGGTTCCATTTTTTTTTTTTTTTAATACCCAGATTAATTTGATTTGTTTCATTATTCTCACCTTTATTTGTCAGTCTCCATGTTCCATGCATGTTGGGCATTTTGATCTTGGTTTTGCCTCCTCTGCATTGGCATCAATGCTGGAGAGGTCCATGGTGCCATGAAAAAAAATTGGAGGGATGTCTCCTGTCTCTGTTTTAAATGGAGAGGAAATAAACTGAACTTGATAACCATTTCCGTAAAAAACCGTACAACTTTGCGAGTGGGAATAATACCAATATAACCCAGAAACCTCTACAATTGCAAAGCAACATTAAACCTTTCAAATCAATAGACTTGGATAATCATGAACACTGTCAAGAAGTGCACACATTCTATTATTCAATTACGCTGATAACCAACTATTCAAAATCTATTCATTTTTCTATTTTCTCATTAATTTTGGTTTTAAACTTTTAATTTTGCAAATGGATTCATGAAATGATGAAAACTGGGGTTACTTTCAATTAATAGCAGATAATCCTTTTCAATATCAATTATGGTAAGTACTAAGGTCAATTTATGAAGTCATTTTTTTTTTCTCCTGTTTTTTACATTTTTGGTGAGCAGTGCTATCAGACTCCAACAAGAGATTCTTGTACGATGTTGGTGCCTATGACAGCGATGATGAAGACAGCAGCACTGTTGAGTCTCCTATTTAATAGTGAACTATTTATTTTCTTTAATAAAATTTTTGTAGGAAAAATGTCTACTCTTGAAAATAATTTTTCCAACTAGTTGTTAACACTTTTTCCCTTTTTTCTCAGGGACTAACTGAAATCCTTGATGAGGTGTTTGAGATGATGAATCAGACCAAATCTATTGTAAGTAAATAACACAAAATAAAATATCTGACAATTTTTTTTCTTGACTGTAAAAACAAGTTACTTGATTCAAAGATAAAACTTGTTATCAAATTGTCCAATCATAAGAAAGGCTTGACCTCAATAGTAATGTTTTCAGGTACAAATATTAAAATTCCAACCAACTCCTTCTAGTCCTAGTACATCTAATAGTGACAACCATATCACATTGCTTATTGGAAAAAAAAAAAAATCATTATTATTATTAGTAGTAGTTTCTTTTTTTTTATGATGAAATTTGGAGCATTGGATTGGTACACAGGACAATGGAGAGGAGGAGAGCCTGGACGAGTTGCAGAGGCTGTTTGAGGATATTTTCTCATCTGATGGTAACAGTGGATCTGGTACGTCCAAAGTTGAGAAGAGATTCAATGGATGGGATGCCTCCACATCATCCCATTCCCCTGTCTCAAGGAGTGATCCTGACTTGGAGAAGCCTGAGAGGTGGGGTCCAGGTCCCACCGAAGTCTTCTCTCGAGTGAGTTAAATTTTCTCTTCTCAACTTTTTTTTTTCTTAAAAATGAAAACACAAGTTTTATTATCTACAACTTATTCCATCTTTTTTTATGGAAGGATTGAGAATTATCTACAACTTAACAATTTGGATGTATTTTTTTTTATTTTACATATATTATACACATGAAAAATGATGAAATTTTATATAAGTTTCACAATTTATCAATTAATTTGAAACTTACAATTGACCATATTTAAAGGGCAATTGATCAAATATCAAATGAAATTTAAATTGCATGGAAGTTTATACATAACTATTCTAGAATGTAAACAGTATATCTATATTTTTTTCAATTTTTATTTTTTTGGCTCCTATTTAAAAAGTAATATAAAAATATTAAGTTAAATCGTTATCAATCAATTCCAACCTTTATGAAATGCACAAATTGTATACATGTTAGATATGACATCTCTAGGTTAGGTTTTATTTGCACGTGTATAAAGTTATAATTACACTAGTCACTTTCTATTCGCTTGGGAATTAAAAATGGTAATAATTCTCTGCAATTTTTTTACAATAGCATGCGCTTTATAGATGCAAATGCCCAAGTTGGAATTCGTACCCTCTGCATGCATTACCTCTTTATTTCCATGTTTGATTGTGAGCTAAAGTTAACGAGATCTAAATTAGTTATTTCAACTTAGGTTGGTATAAATTATTCATATTTGGTTGAGGTTTAAAATTAAATCATAGCTTAAACTATTCCTTATTTGGTTTTGGTTATAATTGGTGGAGGACTAAAGTTTTAAAAGTCTAAATTGATTAATTATTTATAATAAGATAATAATTATATAATATTAATATATGAATAATAACTGTAATATATATTATATATTATTATAAAATTTATTTAATATATTAATGATATAAAATATTAATTATATATTAATAATAAATTACTAATTATATCATTATAAATTAATAATAATTATTAATAGAAAGATACTAATTATATCATCTTATTAAAATAATTATTTAATATATTAAAAAATATATTAATAATAAGATACTAATTATATAATATTAATATATCAATAACATGTATAATATATTACTAGTATCGTGCCCGTGCGTTGCAACGGAAACATATTATAAGAGAGCCAAAAAAACAATTCTCATACAAGGTGACATATTTTCAATGTATAGAGTTTAACAATTCTTATACAAAATCCAAAAAACACAATCATAAATGGAGCTGATGTACAATAATTTAACAATAAGTTTTCGAAGTTGTTTTCTTTACTTTGAAGCATTAAATTTAATATTAAGACAAGTATATAATACAAACATTCATGTTTCCAGTGTATAACATATCTTCATCAAATTCTGCTATCAAACAGTAAGTGTTGAACTAATTCATTAGAAATTTCAAATTCAAGCATAACCAGTGTTTTAAAAGTCGGTCGATTAGACCGAATATTTGTATTCGGTTGGAAACTGAATAGAAAATAAATATTCGGTCCAATATTCGGTTTTGAATATTCAGCCGAATTTTTTCAAATAAAAAATAAGAATCCGAATAATTCAAATTCAAATTTGAAAAAAAAATTCAGATACTTACAAGTGGGGAGATTATAAATGACTAGAAAATGAAACTGTGTTGAGCAAAGACTTTTGAATATTCAAAACTGTGTTGAGCAGATACCACATGGGACCGAATATTCATTTTCTTATAAAACCAATAGTTAAAAGCAAAGACTTTTGAATATTAAACTGTGTTTAAAGAAATTAGATACATTTTTTCTACGAAATTAATATGAATTTTCATTTGAAAATCCGAATATATAAATCCGAATATTCGGCCTCATACCGTATATGCGGTATTCGGTGGTTTTTCGAATACCGAATAAGAACCGATTATTAAAACACTGAGCATAACTATATTATAATTACTCACATCCATTCCAATGTATAACAAATCTTCTTCGAAAGACCAGATAAAGATATGTACTGTTATATAAGAAGCAATGAAAATGCAAAGCAAACTTTTCTTAAAAATAGTAATTTACAAGAATTGTTCTGTCTTTCAAAAAAGATGAATTCAAATTAGAAATCCAAATTCAAATCAGGTATATGTTACCAACAATATGTGATCTTCAGAAGAGTACAGATACCGTTATATAATTCAAAACTATCCTGAAACCAAAGCATTCAACTCGGGTTCCAAAATGATATTTTGAATTTCAATTGCAGATTCCCAGGTCTAAACTATACACTCAGACTCAGCACTTGGTAGAAAATGAAAAAAAAAATTGTGCACTACACTTGGTGTTGTGCATTATATAGTGAAATTAGGTGATAAATTAATATGCCAGTTCTATCAATCCTTCTAAAATCACCAGGTAAGTAGCCGTTCAATGTTCATCATTTTACATTCTAAAATATATCAGCCGGAGCTGTCTCAATCTATATATAAATTATACCACACTAAGTTTAGTAGATAAATAAGACAAGAACATTGCTTGCTTTATGTCTATTTGAGTGATCTTTTTTGGCTAAAACCCAACAGATATGCATGTTCCTGTGCAATTATATGTTGGTATTGTTGTACCTGTATGGTAACACATTTTTCGCATTGTTTTCGTTGACGCCTCCTCGACCAGCCATGTTTGACTGCTTGGCAAGAATGAAGATTAACTTTATGAAGTGTGAGTTGTTCTAGCTATCAGATCAGAAATATAAATCTGAGAGATGGAAGAAGAAGAAGAGGAGAAAGGGAGGGGAGGGCACACATAGGAACACAAATGTCATTTATTTTCTATTATCAATATTAATAGTATATTTAATTGTTTAAACCACTAAATGGAGATATAAATAAAATGAATGAGTTTGAATGGGAAAATAACTAAATTTAAAATTTTGATGGATAAATATCTAATTAATGAAGTTATGATGGCATATATCAAATTTTCTCAAATATTAATGATGAAAAGTTAAACACCTCATTTTTACCTATGAGATCTATCACTTGGTTATACAACTTCTTGTTCTCCTCTAATACTTTTTGATAACCAGATGCATCTTTTGCAAACTCACGCAGATTCTTTCCTAAAAGTAACTAAGCAAATAAACAAACTCCTAAACAAATAAGTAAATGCAACAATACTCGGTTATACAAACTTCTTAAACCAGCTTAAATATATTCAAATTAAGAAAAAAAAACCGGGAATGCATATTTAACGAAAACAAAAGTAATTGATGTACACTCATAATAATTCATTCAATTATTTTGTTTAACTCAAAAATAAAAAAAAATTATCCAATCATGCTTGTCCAACCATGCTTTATATATCTAAAAATTTTCTGAATCAATTCCAAATAGAAGCTTGACTTTTTTTTTATTTTCCTCTTATTTACTGGTTTTCCTATCCTAATTTATCAGTTTCGATTTTCTTTTGGTTTTATCTCATTTCAACCATACAGGGGTTCTGATCATTAACTGGTACATTGGTACACAACTGTGGTAAACAATTTCTTTTCTTTGTTTTTACACACAACCTTAGTATACTTCTTCCATCCAATGAGTTTCTTGCCTCTCTAGTAGTAGCAGCATCAATGTACTATATTAATGTCTGTCAAATATTGAAAAATAAAAAGAAATAATAATCAAGATCGAAGTGAGAAATGATGCACCATGTTATAAGAGTCCGTAACAATTGACTATTTAGAATAATAAAAAATGATTAATCCGAACATTGTGATACAATATCATATTTTACTTATTTGTACCAATAGTATTGGTATTCCAGTTTTCCTCATGATGCTTCTACATAGCACCAACTACAAAATTCCAATAAAAAGATGTTGAACGAAAAAATAAATACAACCATTAAAAAATTGACATGTCATTGGTAGAGTAAAAAAAAATCATAAAGTATAACCTCAAAACCAGCATTCTTTTCAAACGTCACAATTTTGTGCACAAAACCAAATGCAAAAAAAAAAAAATGCAAAAATCGTAAACCTCAATTGCTAAATTAATTTCCAATGGTAGCAAACTAAAACAAAATTTTAGGCAACATCAATACAGGAAAAAAGAAGCTTAGAGTCATTATAAATTAAAAAAAGGAAGAAGCGGAGCTTACAATTTGAACAGGATTCAAATTACCACTAAGCAAATCGAAGATGACGAAAAGGCTATGTCAATTTCAAACTTTTGTACAAATTACCAAAATTTAATTTGCAAACTTTACTTTTTTCTCAGGCCGTGGGGTGAGAAAATTGGAAAATATTTCTTCATTATTCCATTTTGGTGTGATGGTTTGTATGGAAACAAACTAAAATAAAGAAAGAAACAAACAAAAAATCAAATTTCATTCTGTCGTAGGATCATTTGCATAGAAATGAAGAGGAGAAATAAGGAAACATATTTAAAGCAGATAAATTTCTCTAAAAGAATCAATTGACTTAAATTTAATTATGACATTTAGTGTGGCTATACGTGTGGCAAGTCTTATTTTAACTAAATTTAAATTTCTACACATGAAAGTGATGCATTTAATCAAAAGAAGACAGATTACGTGATTGGATGGTTGATATTCAATTCGAAAATTCAACTTTCAATCTCAGCCATTGACGGATCAGGACAACTACGTGCATAATATAAGAATGGAGATATTATTATTATAATAATGATTTACTATATTAACAATATTAATTATATAATTATAAATTAATAATAATTATTAATAATAATTATTAATAATAAGATACTAATTATATAATATTAATATATTAATAACAATTATAATATATTGTAATATTATTATAATAATTATTTGATATATTAACAATATAAGATATTAATTATATAATTATATACTAATAATAATTATTAATAATAATATACTAATTATATAAAAATAAAACATTATTATAATTATTCAAGTTAGACCACGAGATGGAATAAAAATTAAATCACCATGTGAGGTGGTTTAATTTAGGCCGACCTAAAGATTGGCTTATGTCATCTTAATCTGGCTTAATTAAGGCACGTTTGGTGGAATAACAAGGCCTAAACTCTTTATTCCACCCTTTAGGCCACAACCAAACATGACGTATAGATGCAAATGCCCAAGTTGAATTCGTATTCTCTGCATGCATTAACTCAAAAGAAAATCTTTTGAGCTAATAAATATTGATCATCCGATCTGTTTTAAAATTTGTGCAAATTAAATTTACACTAACATTAAAGAACTTCTATGTCATAAGTAAATATCGGATTTTCTATGTTTAAAATAAGACAGTTGAAATCTATCAACTCAAAAGATTCCTTTTCGAGTTAATGCAGAGGACATGCATTCCCAAGTTGTATGAAAAAAGTGAAAAAGCATATTGCTGTTTGTTGAGGGGTCTCGTCCGTCACTTTTTTTCACTTCATTTGGGTATATTATTTAATGGCTAAGGATCAGAATTAAGAAGGGTTTTTTTTTTTTTTTTTTTAAAAGGTGCGTTAGTTCGTTACAAGTGGTGAAGCATTTTAATATAAAAGCTTGGAAAAATAATTAATTAATGCCAAGATTTGATAAGTTGGATTGAAAGCTGAACGCATGATAGGTTAGCAGGGTTTGCTGTTCATGTTACTCTATAAAATATAATTTCCCAGGCTATGGTTGTTTCATCTAAAAAATTGTAAAATAAGCAATAAAAATTATGTGTAAAAATAATCTTATTGTCGGAAATTTGAATTATTGTTGGAATAAATAATAACATAAATTTTATGTGATTTTGGTCATTGGTAGTCATGTGTCGTGTCGTATCGTGGGCTATTTGTGATTAGGACGGTTTGCGTGTTGTGTTATTTTTTTTTTCCGTAGGATGGTCATGGAAAGTAAAATAAAAAAGACAGAGACATTGTACACATGCTGTGACTTGTCTGGTCATGTCGTAATTTTTTTACATCCTTATCTAAAAGAGTAAGTAAATGATTGACATATCAAATATTTTTGTATTTAGTTTATTTATAATTTCTTCACCTGGAGTTCTTTTTTTTGGCTTGAACTATTTCATTTCTTAAGTATAAAAAGAATTTTTTTGTCAAAAAAAAAAGCTGATGCAAATAACTCATAAATTTGCAGTCTGACGAATCAAGCCAAGCCAGAAATACAGAAGAGAGAGAGCATAAGAATATTGTGGTAGTGTGAGAATATCTATAAATTAATATTTAATCTCTTGTTAATTAACCTCTTGAGATCTTAGCAGAGCAACAATTAATGCCAGATTTTATATTTGCTTAGTCCTTTTACTAATCTCGCTTGACAGTGTAATAAATTTAATGTGGTTTCTACAAGGATTGGAATATTGGATTGGGACCAAAGTGTGGTCACTCCCATGCAGTGTTATAAAATGCGGTTTCTATGCGGTATGCGGAAGGTCACCGCATACCGCATATACGGTATACGGCCGCATATGCGGATTTTTATGCGGATTTTAAAATAAAAATTCATATATATTTGGAAGCATAATCTCACAACAAGAATAAAAATACACATGTTTATAGAACTATTTTATATCCATTATTCTCTAATATAAAAGCAACATATATATATAAGAATACACAATAACAAGATCGTATGCGGATCACATGCGGTTCATATGCGGTTCATATGCGGTTCATATGCGGATCATACGAACTCATATGTGGTATATGCGGTTCATATGCGGATCATATGCGGTTCATATGCGGTATGCGGTCAAAAATTATGCGGCCGAATATGCGGCCGCATATGCGGAACCGCATATTAAACCGCATATTAATTTTCTATGCGGTTCGGAACCGCATACGCATATGCGGCCGCATAGACCGCATTTTGTTACACTGCTCCCATGTACCATTTATGTGGATAGGGAAGACCAAAAAATTTGTCTCATGCTGAAATATGGTAAGTATTGAAATTTTTTTTTATTAAAAAAAAGTAGACATTTGTCCTGTTAACTAGGGTTGTTCTATAATTGGGGTCGCACAAATTTCTATAAAATATTTTATTTTTTGCATCCCAAAATAATAAATAAAGTGGAAGTATATTGAAAATACTTTGTTTTAAAGATGACAATAATTTTCAAATTATTATATAAAATAAGATTGAAAATTAGAGAATTAATATATAGTTATTATTCGGGACATATAAGGTTTTTTTTTTTTTTCTTTACCCCTGACGGAAATTCTGACTCAGCCCCTACATAATGCGGATACCAATTTATACAACGTTGAATTTAAATTTAAAATTTTATCCTTAAGACAAAATCATATCATAAATGGAACTAATTAAACAACATTCATGTGTGAACTGCAAATAACTGACCATGAATTACAAAAAAACACAGCACACGCCTCCTTGTATGTGTTGTACCCACATGTCCAATGTGTCGTGTCATGTCGTGTCGAGGATTGAACATATCTTGCTCAAGTGTTGGACATTCATGCACATCTGATTGAACACAACTTGATATACGTACGTGGCACGATGAAATGGGGGTCCGTCGGCATAACATGCCTCAGACATGCTACGGGGTAACACATTAATTATTGGTTAGGAGGAGGTGCCACAAATTGTGCTTCCTCCCCAATCTTAGCCATGGATACAAGCACGATATACCCTTCCATATAAATTGAAAGAAAATTTCAATTTATAAGAGTGCACGTCTGAGTCAGACACACGCAATGTCACTACACATTACAAGCAATCATAAATGTAATTTAGCTGAGTGCCCACTCTTCAATCGTTTCAAGAAGGCCATCATGAATTTTGCTTTTAAAAAGGTTAAAGCAAATGCAAATTACAATCTGTTTTGTAGTACTTTTTTTTTTTTTTTTTAAATTGAAGTCCATAGGCGTTTGTTTTGTAATACATATAGAGAAAGATGTAGTAGAATATTCAGAAAAAAGAAAATAAATCGGTTTCTACAATACAAATAGAAATTATGCAGAAATACAGAGACTGGTTTGTATAATTAGGGCATAATAGAGATCAAGATTAGGGAGAGTATATAAAACTGTTAAAATACTAATTTTCTTTCCTTCCGTAACTTTTTTCTTTTATTTTTTTTATGTAAATTAATATATTTTTTATGGTTAGTGATTAAAAGTACCACTAACAAATATATTAATAAAAATAAAATATCAATAAAATTATAGGGTGTGTTTGGATGAAGACTTGAATTAGTGAGAATAATGAGCTACTTCAATTTTTAATTGAGTTAGTAAAATAACATGCTAACTCACAAAAGATAAACAAATAATAGTTCCATTTTGCTAACCCAAACACATCAAAACGTAAAATAATAGTTCATAATAGTAGAAATCCGAGTTAGCACTATTATTTGCCTCATCCATACACACTCCTAAATTATATCTCCTCATGTAATGTAAAAGTAAATATTTATATTTATACTCAAACCTAAAATTTACTATCAATCTCGCACTACAACCGGATCCGTTTTCTTCGATTGCAGCCATACTTCGACAATAATTAAATCTATTTACTGTCGCGTTTTGATCGAGATGAAAACTACACCCTGAGCTCTGACGTTTCCGCAGCCTCGGCTCCAATCGGCTCTGCTCGGCACTAATCTCTACCCTCTCGCTTTAGGACCAGATGTGCTTTTTCGATTGTCATTGCACTTCGACGACAACCGGGTCTACTCACCGTTGCGTTCCGACCGAGATAATTAAGACTCTACGCTTCAAGCTTCGACGATACTATACTTTCAACTCCGGTTGTCTACGCTTGGTTTCAGTTCCTCCTCTCTCTCATTCTCCTCTTCGCTAGTAGTAGTAGTACCAAGAGAGAGTGAAGATGTTGTGTCGGAAATGAGATCTACAAGAATTAGAAATAATGGAGTTGGGTGGAGATGGAGAGATGGAGCGGAGCTGAAGTGGGAGAGAAGGCAAGTAGTGACTGATCTAATCGCCAAAAGTAGGCCGGCTAATGAGCGGTAACTCCCTCAAAACTTGGCCCGGCCCATCCATTCTTTCATTAAAACCCGACTCGGCTTGGTTCAACTTTGAAGAGTAAGGCCTGACTCGGTTCGGTCCATTAGACTCTTTAGACTCGGCCAGAACTCAGCTCAGTCCATTGAACTCTTTAGGCTCGGCCCAAACTCAACTCAAACCCAAAACTCGGCTCAAACTCAATTAATTGTAATATATTTCAAAGACATATACTAACATTAGGTTGTCGTACCAGTTCGGTAACATAATTATTTTAAAATTTGGTTGAAAAGATACTCCGTTTGATTAATTGATGTTGATGTTCGTGCTTGCTGTACCTTGTACCGAATAAATTTCTGAGCTAAATGTCTCTTGTAAAGTATATGTATTTTTTTGTGGCTTTTGAAATTTTGTATAATATTATTTCTTTGTAAATGTTTAAATCTTTTGGACTCTTTTCAAACATAAATTTCACAAACTTTCTTTTCGTGCATAACTGCAGCAAAATTAATTGAGTTTTAAATGAAACAAAAAGGTAGATTTAAAGAAAAATAATTTCTATAATATTACAAATCAAAGTTTTCAGAGATGCGAGGAATCCAAAAACAACAAATAAGTTCTAATTATAACAGTAAACTAAACAATCCATAAATTCAAAAACAACAAATAACTAGAATTCAGAAACAAACAATCCATGAATGAGAGACAAAAATAATGGTCAGAGCGTGAATCGAACTCTTAATCTCAGCGACCTTCTCCAATCCAATATAAGTCCTTGGATTTGGAGCAGCAAGCCTGAAACAAAAGCACTTTTAATATGTAGTTGTGCAAGTAGGTGTAGAATTACTATAGATTATCCTTACAAAAATATGGAAGGTTCAGTTCAACTGGTTTTTATCATAAGCATGTTATAATCAAATGTCCCTTTGTATGAATAAAACTGGTACAGTCAGTGGCCACATCTGGTCTAATGTAACATTTGTGAACTTACAGTTGTACACTGCTAGTACCAAATTCTACCATTCTTTAAGAACACATACCTCTTTTTTGATAAAGTTTTCACTTTATTAGAAACTAAACTAATTCTACCATAAAATAACTTAAGCTCAAAAGATCATGGTATAACCTTAATGGGTTGCATTCAAAATAAAGTAGAAATTAGAAATCCTATCAAAACTGATAACATCATGGTATAACTTTGTTATGACAACTAAAACAGCAAAACAGCATGACTGATAACAGTAGAAATCCTATCAGAGACCAGTTGAACAGAACCGAGCACGAGCTAGTGAGTTACCAGTTGAAAAGACCAGTTGAAGAGATAGCGAGGCGTTCGCGAAGAGGTGTAACCTGTTTGCTTACCAGATTGAGGATAATCTCCAAAACAAAATACACTAGTTCCTGTACAAGCACAATTACAAGAAACTTCTGTTTAAATAACTGTTTGACATTCCAAAAACTTATACAGACAAATGAAATTATGTAATTAAATAACAATCAAGAGAAAGGGAAGCACATTCTATCACAAATTTTCATGAAGGTTGAGTATTTTACTGAAAAGATTAAAGTTTGCAATATCAGATGTTGATAGCAAGCTGGTTAAATACGGCCTTTAAATATAGATACAAAACACCGAGCTTAAACCTTTTCCATTTATTCTGTGCTCTAAGTTTTTGTTGCTAAAATTTTAGGTTTTCTTTTGTTTCATCCAAAGAGTATTTGTTTACTAATTACTCAAACATGGTTAATTAATATTGAATCAACATTTACTAAAACATGGTTATCAATTCCTCTTCCTGATTAAAGATATGTAACAATGAAAGCCAATGAGAGAAAGCTGGGGACAATGACTTCAATGAGCAAATGTTTAGGAATTGATGAAGGTTTTTCGGATGTGTCTTTGTTGTTGATGGGTATTTTTCTAATTGCATGGTGAATGAATTTTGGAGTAATGCATTTTTCTAACATGCAATGTATTTTTCTAATTGCACGGCGAATGTACTTTTCTAATATGCAACAATTTCAATCCCCTATCAACAAAAGTATACTACCAGAAAGCAACGGAATACCTCAAAAGTCTAATACCAGTCAACAAAAGTTTAATACCAGAAAGCAATGGAATACCTCTTGAGGAAAAAAGTAAAAGATTTAAATTTATATTGATCAGTGTACGTCTGTATTTTGCTTCCAATGACATTTACCAAAGTAGGCGGCCCATATTTAAGGCATCCCCTTTTGTCCAGTAATAGCCCGGTCCAATAGAAGGTAATCCATCAAATTCAGCAAACGAAACAAAGGTGCGACTGGTTTGTTTTACAATTGAGCGAATCACACCGTTAGTCACACATTAGCAATCCTATCTTCTCGAAATCTCCAGACCTGCTATAAAAACAGAGGTACGGCTACGTTGAAACTCATACCTTCTTATCATGTGGGTCATGTGCTCACAACGATATTAAATTTATTTTTTTGTGGGGAAAAGTCCACGTTAGCTTGCTATCGGGACTCTTACGCATCGCCTTTGCGCTGCACTATTGCAGAGGCCTGGCGCACCCCTACCAACTCTAAATAAAACAATTTTCATTGAAAATCTAAGAAGTGTTGCAACAATTATAACGAAGACCATTATGAATTATAGTTTCAAGCGTAAACAAACCCTTTCTTTTTACGTCCGTTTACGAATCTTCATTCTATGGTAAACTAAATATCAGAATTTTTATTCTCCAGCTTTCCAAATTTTTAAGTTTTTATTTTTTTGTAAAATTTTCATCTTTTATGTGTATGAATTATTTTTAAATATTTTAACAAAAGTATTATATAGTAAGGAATTTGCCTAAACAGCCCCAAGCTAAAAAAAATGAAGGCCGTACATTTCGTTAAAGTCCGGAGCATATACAACATATGAAGTGATTGGAAGTAATCACCGATACAAATTTTATGAAATTGTGAAGAAAATCAAGCTGTCAGAAGAAATTTTGGCAGGGACGACGCCTGTTTGTACTTTAATTTTTTTATTGTTTCCTATCTATTTAGGCTAAACCCAAAACTACGCCAGAAGCTCGAGCTATGATACAAGCCCAAGAGCTCGGCCCAATGGGCTTACAAAGCACCCTGGCAGTTCCGTTCGAGTTCTAAGTTGTAACACACATTTTGGATAGAGATTTGAGATTTGCTAAATATTTCCAGGGTGTTTCGTGCAGATTATTTCACCAACGACCCAACTCTGGAATCTCTGGCACTGATTATTGGTTACGCATCCAATAATATTATCTAGTTTCTTATTGGTTCTTTTTTTAAACATCAATTAAAAGTTTTTATTACTTCTAGTGTAGATATTAATTCGAACATGTGATATAATTATTTGGAAGTTGATAACTTTTTCCTTTTAGATGACATGTAGGTGGATAATTGGTTCTCTAATTGATAGTGTATTTTATTTGTATATATAATTTCTTGAGTTACTCATAGAAACTAATTTTGTTTCTCATTTCTGCTTACAGAAAATCAAAACATAGATGATATATATAATTCCTTAAATAACTCAAAGAAACTATTTTTTTTTCTTGTTACTACTTATAAAAATCGACATTTTTTCCCTGTAATATTATCATTCATAAATAAATTTATTCATATTAATTTAAATTTTCAAATATACTGAGTTAATTATGTAACATTGTTTACACAAATCAATTGTGTCACCACTCACTAGTTTTCTAATTTTTGAAAAGCTAAACATGTGCAGCAGATAAACAATCAAAACACCTGAAATCCACGGGAAATCATTTCTCCTCTTTCTTCCACATTAATTATATCCACAGAATCATTTCTAAAATTTAATGATACAATTTTTCAGAAAAATACAAGGAATTAATTAATTTGAGTGAATCACTTTCAGATTTATTGTATCACTAGTAGATTCTGTGTAAAATTTTGGGTAGCAATAACAATATTCTAATTTTGGCGGCGAGAAGTTTGGATGACTTCCTTTGAAGGCACAACTAAGTTTTAGATTTCCACTTCTACCCTCCAACTGAACCGGAAATCTCCTGTAAAATCAGAAATGAATGAACCAAACCCAGGGGTATTTTCGTCTTATCTGGCAAAAACCGTTAGTTAAAGAATGGTGCCTCCTTGTTAGCCCTTCCTCTGCCTACAGCTCTCTCTCTCTTGATCATCACCTTCTCTCTGTCTCTGCATTGCTCTATTGATAGTTTAAGGTATGGTTGAATTATGCAATTTGTGCGGATTTTTAAGCATTCATTTTTTGGATTTTAAATTATTGTTCTCCTATTTTCTATCCACTTTTATGTATTTCCTTTCTTGTACCTGTGGGCTCTAGCTTGAAAGATTGAATCTTGATGTAGAAAAACCTAAAAGTTCACCTTCTCTGTTTCTTGAATCAGAGAGCAAAATTAGTTTCAATTGAGCTTCTGATTGAAAAATCTCTCTTTTAGACATTCTCATAATTAACCTTTGAAATGGCTGAATCTAAAAGTGCATCAAAATCTCTATATTGTTTCTATATGCAAATTCTACAATTTGGTACAAGAACCCTGACCTTTATTCCTTAAAACATGAACAGAAATGGCAATAAGGAACCGAGAGGAAACCATGAAACCCACAAAAATTGGCAAGACAGTACTGGGTGTACCAGTAAAACCAAGCACCGTTGCCAAGATCTGTGATTTCTTTCGCAAGTGCCAGAACAAGCATATGGCGGATAGGCAATCCATCTTTCGTTCGAGCTCCGATACCTTGGTCCCGTACGTGAAAGCTGTCTATTTTGATGACAATGGCAACGACTACTCCACCAGTGAAGATGAATCCGATTCCGACAGTTCCTTTATCTACCCTGACATCCCACGCGGACACTTCGGTGTTCTGGTGGGCCTCCCCGACCAGGTACAGTAACCTAATTTTTATTTTTTTATTTTTTTATTTTTTATAACTTGAATTGGCCGTTTTGGCTGATTATTTGTATTATTTGGTTCAATACAGGTGTCCACCCAAAAAGTCTGTAATTTTTATGTGGTTCCTGTGTACACATGTATTGTTGGTACGAGCCATTTCTCTTATTTTATTGATTATTTTCATTGCTATAATTTTTACAGGATTTGACGAGGTTTGTGATGCCGATTAAATTCCTGAGTCTGCCGCCATTCCAGGTGATGCTAAGTAAGTCTAATGAAGTGTACGGGTTCATTACTGACGGGCCGCTTCAACTACCTGTCGATGCAAATGCTTTTAGGTACATTCTTCAGTGCTCTCTTGCACAGTACAAGGATGTACCGATCCCGCAGCATGATTGCAACATCTCTTCTGATGGTATGTTTAATATCCCTTTTTCGCTTTCATGTACTTTAGCATGAGCTTGCTTCTTTTGGTGATGTTAGGATATACAGAGTTTTTCATCTTTTAGCATTATTATATGTTGGTGTTATGGTAAATCATGGTAGAGATTACCTGTAAGAATTTGTTAACTGGTGCCCTTTAATACAGAAAGGATAATAAGGTCAATAGGGGTTATGCATTGGAGGTATGAACTGTTAAATTGATTGGGTCTAGTTAGGTACCAGTAGTATGATACATGAAGTATTACATCAATTGGGTTTATTTAGGTACCAGTAATATGATATATGAACTATCAAATCAATTGGGTCTATTAAGGTGCCATTAATATAATATATGAACTATCAAATCAATTGGGTCTATTAAGGTACCACTCATATAACATATACCATTCCGTAGTGCAAAGTGCAAACTTAGGTCCACAAATAAATGATAAGGCTGTTTAGTCTTAATCATGTAGAAAACATACAATTGAATTCTAATTTCAAACGGGTGCCTTCCTATGGTATCCAAATTATTAAATTAATGAACACCTCTTGGTTGGTTTGTTGTAGAGGATGAGAACTCTATAGGATTTGGAGATTATGATCTGCTAACATTCTCGCAGTGATGACGTCTCAGATGATCCTAGTGCATGCACCTATCTTATTAGTGCTTAATTCTCTTCCAACTTTGGTTTACATTTTCTGGGAATCCAGCATTATTAGTACTAGGGTTGCAGTAATCTTTGGTTTTTTTGGGTTTTGTTGTGTAACAGTGTTTCGCCTTTTAGGAGCAGTGTTTTCAAGGCTCAATTGTGTGCCAGAATCACTTGTACTTAGTTTTCTTCACTAACTATAGAGAGTTTAAACTAAAATTGTGTGCCAGAATAAAAGCTTTATCTGGATGCAAAGGATTGACAACTGAGCGCTCCATTTTATCTTTTACAGTATATATTTGGTGCAAGAAAATGTCTCACTGGTTCTGTAAATGAAAGCCTTAATTTTTCTTTAATTTTGGAATGAAAAAAAATCATGTATTGCAGTGAACTGACAAAATGTAATTGAGACCCTCATTGGGTGTTTGTCGAAAACAAAATCTAAGTGCAACTTTGTGATTGGATCTTGATTGCTACTAACAGCAACATCTATTTTAATTATTTCTAGGTTTTTGACATGATGGAAATTGTCATATATTTTGTATGTAGAAAGTAATAAGAATTATCAATAAGATTTTCCATGCAAGAGCATTCTTCTTCAAATCCGGTTTAGATCCCGTATCGCGCAGTGTGTTCCAATGCGAACTCTGAGCTGTCCGATCGCTTCAAGATCGTGCAACTACAATCTTGAACCCTTCCTCCAAGAAAATCAACCCAACCATGCACCGTGCCTTGTGGCAAGAATCAGTTAGTACCAATGTTATCAGAACTGGACCAGACATTAAATAGCCGGAGCTTCAGTTCAATGGTGTATTGGTCGGACCGGTGATTCAACCTGTTTAATTACTGGTTTTTTAAAATATATATATTATTTGAGTGCCAAACTGATTATATACTTTTATATCTTCTAACAATAATGAGAGTACATACCTAGTTAAATAAAACATACAATTCAAACAAACTCTAACAAAAAGAAACATGTTTAAGGAAAAAAAAAATAGAAAACCAACAGCATAATAGAAGTTCAATATTTTGATTATTTGATATACTTGACAGTTCACATATAATATGTCGCAAATAGCCTCATAGTACAAATTAAAAGTTTAAAATTTCTAATAGCCAAGAAAATTAACCAACAACAAATTAAAATACTTAAACCTAGATTTGCATTGTAAATAGCTAAGTAAAATGCCACTCAGTAATTGAAGCACCCTGATACATATCATTGAAAGGCACCCCGGCATCAACTATCCAATCGGAAACTCTTAAATGTGGTACGAGCCTATGAGGCATGAAGTACTCACCAGCACCAAGTTTTGCTCTTCTTGTCACAACTTCTGACCTCTTCTGGCTAGCATTTAGTTGCCTTACGTTGAAAGCAACACGTCTGCCCTTGGGTCTAGAACTAGAAGGGGTTGACGGATTACCAATTTCTTCTTTGTCATTAGTTGGATCTATAGGAGGTTGTTCTTCATCAGAATTCATTTCTTCATCTACTTCATTGAATCTCCTTCTTTTGTTGGCAAACTCTTCAATACTATGTTGCATTTGAAAACGAACCTCTCCTAGTACCTTTTTGCATTGTTGAACATCTCCTTTTACACAGGCTAGATGCTTCTTAAATCGGGTAATACCACCGCCTTGAAATATTTTCTCACAATGGAGACAAGCAATAACCTTTACATTTTTATCCTTCACAACAACGATGCGTTCAACACAATGTCCCCAAGCCAGATCTGTTTTGCCTCTTGTAGCTGTTTTCGGAGAAGAAGGTGCGGCAGATTCATTTGCTTTAAGATCCGACATAGTCTCTGCAAAAAAAACATGAACCTGATCTAAGTCGGCAACTGCTCTTTTTGCATAATCAATGAACTTTTAACTTAAAAAGTGAAGAATACTAAATAAAAATTGTTTGGGAATTTGTAGTTGTCTCTCATAAGACTGTTGCATTGATTCCATATATAGTAATTAACCAAAGAATTATCCTCAAATATCACTATTTATAGAACAACTAAACCAAATACACCTGGTTAATTAATTCAAGTCCAGGGAATAAATCAAAACATAATGCTATTCAAGAACACAGCGGGGAAGGACGAAATGATCTGCAAATTGGTTAGATGAGAGTATAAATTGATGACAAAATTGATAAGTAATTTAATTTCTTTGCAAAAGAAAAATATTATGCCATATGAATTAAAGAAAGTTCATATAACTGGAGTGATTTAATTAAAATCCAGATTTTGGGGGTTTACAAAAATAAGTACTAATTGATATGCTTTTTTACTACATCATCTCATGGTGACTATCGGATATTTCACTAAAAATATCACCTTATTGTTACCAGTGTATACCAGTACGAAGTAGCTAATTTGTTCATAAACCACAAAGTACCCAACCACAGTCAAAGCAACATTATAGTGCTCAAAAACAAGTATTTGATTGAGAGAGAAACATGTATAGACTTATAACTTATTACTAGACAATTAGAAAAAATAATTGGCAACTCTACCACTCTCATCTAAATGTTATTTTAATTTGAGCATTTCATCGAACGCCTTTTATGCATTCATCTATTCAATACAATCAACTCAAAAATTCAAGCTTTTCAAGTGCATGGACTACAAATCCGAATTAAATGATCAAATGAGAATACTTACAGTATCTAATGTAAGTTCTTGGATGATTTTGTGATTTTGTTTCAAGCTTATGCCTTCAGAAGTCAGAACGTCCTTGAACCTATGTGCAATATACTACAAGAAATACCAAGAGATTGAAGGAGAAAGGAGAGCAAATTTCATATTTCTTTCCATCTCAGCGTGCGGAGAAAAGGCAGGAAATACAGAATGTAGCGAAATTGGAAGGTTTGCAAAATTATCGCTTCTGCAAAATAGGAAGATATGAGATATATCAAATTGAGAAATTTGGATATATACCCATCACAACTTAGTTAATTAGATATTTATCCATCCAAAATTAAAAATTAGATATTTACCCATCTAAATATAACCAAATTATTAATATACCCATGTTTAAATTTTTTCACTAAAAAATATAAATCAATATTCATAAAATATTTAAATGACAATTGTACCCTTAGCAGTTATTTTCTAAAAACTTCCATCGCTATTTTCATGTGCGAGTGCAACCCCTTCCTCCTCCGTCCTCCCTCTACCCCAGCCTGCCCTTCCTCTCCCTGTCTTCCTTCTCCCCCGGCCCCTAAAACTACCCGCCCCTTATTACTTGTAAAAAATATAAAGTTGGAGGATCCATTTGAAAACTTCTCCTTGTGTTTCTGACAATCTATCTCCTCTTATTAGCAAGTGCAAACGACGCCCCTATTTCATCTCTATGCTCCTGATTTTGGACCAGTGAGTGGTGTAGCTCGTTTGTATGCCAATCAATTGAAGAAGTGTTGATAAATTGGAAGAAAAACTTGATTAATTTGCATGCTCTCAGTGAAGTTCAGTAGTACTTGCAATGCTCTTACCAGTTTTCGCCTCTTCTACTCAGAAGCCGTGTTATTTATTCAAATAGGGAGATCTTGATTGGTTACTCTGTAATGCTTCAAGAGATAATAAATACATGCTATTTGATCTTTTTCATCTGTTACGAGCTAAGCTGTATTTACAATTTTTTTTCTACAAGTTACTAAACTCTGTAATAGTTTTACAATCGTACCAGCAGCGGTACCATCAAATTGGAGGAGAGGGAAGGCAAGGAGAGGAAGGTTGGGATGTGCCAGAGAGAGGACAGAGGAGGAAGAGATCGTACTTGCACAAGAACACAGCGATGAAAGTTTTTAGGAAATAACTGTTAAGGGTAAAATTGTTATTCAAATATTTTATGAATATTGGTTTATATTTTTTAGTGAATTTTTTTCAAAATGGGTATATTAATAATTTGGATGTGTTTAGATGGGTAAATATCTAAATTTTAATTTTGGATGGGTAAATATCTAATTAATGAAGTTGTGATGGGTATATATCCAAATTTCTCCATTTTGATTTGAACCGTGGTTTAACCCGGTTTTCTCCACCAACAGAAGCGGTAATTGGCTGGTCCGATCCGATTTCAATAACACTGGTTTACACACATTGTTTGAATGGGTTGTTAAAATTTAACAGATTATCCAATAACATAAAATTGAAGGCCCAAAATTGAAATTGGGCTTATTTAAAATCTTTCTTTGTCGAAGTCAGTAAAGATTTGTCCAAGAAAAAAAATATTTTCCTATCTTCTATCTTAAACAATACACACACAGAGAGAAAAAGGAGGTTGCATTGTCTGAATTGAAATATGTTATACTACAAATGATAGAGTAAAGAAGATAGAAACTTGGAATTGCCTCTCTCTAATTAATATTGACAGAACAAGTTCCTTTTAAACGCAGACCGGTGATAATTTTTAGAAACTAAATCCTCTGCCCCCTGGGGGGCAGAGGTTTCCTGCCCCCAGAGTCTCTGCGGATGGAATCGGGGTGGGACCGGTTACTATTTTAAGGGTTTAACTATTGTTACTTCTAATTTTTATTGGAGAAATTAAGAAGCCATTACTTGATAAACCTACAATCTTCATTCAAATTTTGAACCAAAAACCTTTCACATGGAGGGCATTATTATTTGAGTCACTAAACTAAAAGCTGATTTTCTACATTTAAATTTGAAAATAACAGTTAAAATGAGGAAAACATCTTTTAATGGTCCCTTATATTTAAAATAAATATAAAATGTCAAAAAGTGAATGTTTGTCACATGTCCCATGGAAATAGTGACAAAACGGATAGTAAATGGTTGATTATGTGGGCATGCATCTGCATTGTCACTTAAAAATTAAAAATGATAGTGGATGAAGTGGAGAACAAATTAAATACGAGACACTATTTAGACATGACTTTTGACAGTTATTTTTAAAAATGAAATATATATTCATAGGATAAAGTATTTTATAACAGAACTAATTTTTGATATTTAGGCAGAGTTTGAAGAAATTCCTTCAATAAATAACAAACATCTATTGTTAATTTATTTTCCCGCAGTAAAAGCAAGTAGAGAATTCATAAATTATTGTTTTAGTTAATTCAGTCAGTTTTTAAATTCATATTTTTGTTTAAACAATATCTTCAACTGTTAGATAGATTTTAAAAATCATGTGTTGCAGTGAGCTGATAAAAAGTAATTGAGACCCTCTTTGGATTTTTGCCGAAAACAAAATCTACGTACGTACAAATTAATTTATGATTGGATCGATCCTGATTGCTACTAACAACAATAGTCAATAGATATTTAATTATTTCAGTCTTGTTTAGAACCAAAAGATTTTTGACAAGACGGAAACTGTTGTATTTTGTATGAAGTGTCAATAAGATTTGCAATGTAAGAGCATTATTTTTCTTGAAATCATTGTATGTCCATGTCCCATTGTCCCGGAAACTCTCATCTGATCCATTCTGTGGCTTTCACATTAATATAATATAATATGCGCTTTAGTTTACACGTTACACACATTCTTTGAATGGGCTCTTGAGATTTTTAACAGATTATTCAAGAGCATAAAGTGAAGGCCCAAAATGGAAATTGGGCCCAAAATGCCTTTGTCCACGAATAAATTAATATTATCTTATCTTAACTCTTAAGCATGCAATACAAAACGCTAAGAATGCCACTCATAAAAATAAAAATAAAAATAAAAATAGTACATTGTCCTGAATCAACTGTTCTTCTCTGTCTCTGTTTGCAACAGCGAGTGTAAAGGCTATGAATCTATAAGATACGAGATCTTTTGTGGGGCTATTTGTTGATATAATAATTTTTGATTTCTTGAGGCGGGTTGAGTAATGTAACATGTTATCAATTAATATTCGACTCTATACACGTTGTACAGTTATAAGAGCCACACAAAACCCGGATCCTAATTGAGATAAGATTTTATCTGAAATTCAACCATGGCACATCACATGACATTAGTTTTCTCTTTGACCAACCGCTTTCAATCAGACCATCTGAAATTCTGAAATGATTTTCCCCTTTTATCCTCTCCAATCAAACGTGAGATTAAATTAACTAAAATAATTCAGATTAGGAGACAATATAATTTAATCTAATTCAGTTTGAATTGAGTATGGACAGTAATTTGAATCTTTGTCTTTGCATGTGAATAAATTGTGTTGCTTCTGCTTCATTATTTTTCTTTTCTACTTATTTTGGCCAAAATAATAAAAGAAAAAGGGGCGGAAAATAATTAATTAAATCCTCATTCTCTTGTTCCTCTATAGTCTATAGTCTATAGTCTATATAATATAATATTAAAATTCTGTTTCTTTCTGTCCTGAAATTTTCTATCTGTTGAGCCATCAAAATCGATCCAATCTTGCCGCAATTAGGTGCAAATTAGCGGACATCACTAGCTACTTTTAGGTAAAATCGGACAATTCCTTTCATATCAAATTGTTCAATTGGGGTCTTCTCTCTTAATTCTAAAATACGGACAACAGATATAACACAATATAATAGTTATTCATGGTACATTTCATAATCCGAACAAGACAAAATTAACAGGGTAATTTCATGTATCCCCTTCAAAACTTTAATATTACGTACCTATTTCCTTCTTCAAAATTTCTAATATCATATTTGTCCTTAAAATTTACAAAAATTGATATATATATATATATATGTACTTATTATAAGTTTACAATATATATATTAAGTATATCTAAAACGAATTAAATATATATGACTATTTGAGACTCTAAAATTCACTTCAAACCATTATGTCCTTCTATCCATTCACTTCAGATTTTTTTTTTATTATTATCTCAAATACTGTTATTTAATTCGTTTTAGATATATTTAATATATTATAGAGTTATAGGAATAAATATGCGACTTTTATAAAAATTTTAAAGACAAATATGATATTATAAACTTTTGAAGGGAAAATACGTATTATTGGAGTTATGAGGGAAATACATAAAATTCCCCCAATTAAATGAATAAAATATTAACTTTGGAAAGTAGGACTGACAACAAAAAATAATAACTCATGGTTTGCTCCAAATAGGTTTGCAAAAAAAAAAAAAAAATCATAATTAAGTCGTTTGATTTTGACTTGTTTTGATAGAGTGAGTTGAAGGCTTGAAGCTTTGTCTCAGCTCGATTTATTGCAAGCTGATGAAGATGAAGTTATTTTTCTTACAGTATAGTACACTACTATTTGTGCTTAATTACCATAATTAAGAAGATAAAGCTCATTGTAAGAAGAAAATAAAATTATTTTTCGGCTCGTGATATGCACGTACGTACGGCTCGCAATATCAAGTCAACAAAAATCTTTCATCTTTTACGTGACTCATAGAGTCATAGCACGAACAATTTGTTAACCAGCGGACTCCATCGGCTCAGCTCGGCTTATTAATTATATTTATAGCCCTACTAATTAAATAATATAAACCTAACCACCAGCTTAATTTTAGTTTATTAATTAACTTGTGAATTATAATATTAACTATTATACATAAGCTAGCTAGCTAGGTTTCTCTCGATATATAATATATCACCGCCAAAATAATTAATTAATTTGTACAAAATTAAGCAATTAACCCACTATATAAAAATATTGAATCCTTTAGGAAAGATCTGGACGCACTTGTAAAAATACTTGCATATATTTGGTCTTCACACACACACACACACACAATGATAATGTGCATTATTGTTTTGCAAAACAAACACCACCAAATAATAATTATGTTATTCTTCAACTTGATATATAATTGTACAGAGATGGTACACTTTGGAGTCCTTAATTGTCTGTTCGTATGCATGCTTTTCTTGAAAGAGATCATTCATTGTTTAATTTAGATCCAAATTAGTTGAAACCAGAATTAAATGGCAACCCATAAACATCTCCTCATCATTACAAATTATTAGAAAAAGTACAAAGAAATTGGACGTCAAAACATAACTGAGGAGGGATCAAATGACACCATTTTTTGGTGATATGGAATGACACCGTCCATTTTTAAAGTCTAAACAGTCGATCCAAACCGTTCAACTTGATGGATATGTTAAAATGTGCTTACAGATCAAATTTTACATTTTTCTGAATTTGTTTTTTGGTTTATTTAGAGGGGTTCAAAAATTCAACGGTCTGAATATAGCAATTTTGTTAAATACTTAATAAATAGTAAAAAAATTCAGAAAAATGTAAAATTTGATTTCCAAGTTACTCTTAATATATTCATCATATTGAACGGTTTGGATCGACTATTTGAATTTTGAAATTTCAAAAATAAACATTGCCACACCATGTCACCAAAATAATAGTGTAATCCGATCCCTCCTCAACATAATTTTAGGACTATGCGCGCCGATCGATGATCTAGTAATTTATTATATATATAGGTGGTGGATAAATTATCAGAGTTGGAACTAACTTCAAAAGAAATTAGCGTTGCTCAAATCCATTTGCAATTAATTAATCTCTATGTTTTACTTATTAATTTTCAATTAACTCTAGCATATCCCTCCTATGCTACACTATGGTTGTGCTCCACAACAATTATTAGAAAGGAAGAGAAAATGATGATGAAATGGGGTACAAGTGATTAAACTAAATTCACCTCCTCTATATATATTCCAAATTAAAGGGAAAAAAAAAAAAAAAACCATTAGCTCCGTTGAAAAGTAAATAAGGTGAGATCGATCTTTTCCTTCCCCTCCTATTCATAAATTAGTGAAGCAAATAACACTACTTTCGAATTGTGCCAACTTTATTTTACATGTTGCAAGAAAAGACAATCTTACTCATTTCTAAAAAGTTTATCAGAATTACCAAAAGAAAAAAGAAAAGTAAAGTGTTATCATATATAGCTATAAACTTTTATATATATATAATTATATACATATTATTAACCACGAAAAATGTATGGACCTGACCACATAAAATCTGACGATGACATGCTTATTGGGTCCCTGTATTTGCAACTTGTAGCACATAGGAAAAAAGAAAAAGGAAAACCACATAATTGTCCCCTCAGAGACAACTATGCAATGGACCAATATGTATGTTCATTTGCTCATGCATGCCTTTTCCTTTGTATGTAGATTGGATATCTATTTTGTGGGCACTTGTGTACCCTCCAACCAAACATCCAACTGGCGTATGTACTCTTAACTAGTCAACCTATCAACTTCAATCTACCTTTTTTTTGTGCTTTAATTAGACCTACACTGTAATTGACATTCCTAGCTAGATTATGTTATAAATTAATCATTTATTTGCCAAGTTATATGATCAACAGAATATGTAAAATCTTCATATTCAAATTGGAGTTAATTTGTGACAATTTTTAAGGTTGTTTTAAATATGGAATGGAAATGGAAGTAAATATATTATGACAAACTTTTTTTTGAAAAAAAAAAAACATGACGATTAATCTAAAAGATTATCAGAAATGTATTACTTCTATTTAGATAGATTGCTTATTAAAGTTGGCTGGCACAATTTAAATTATATCTGGTTGCTAATCAAAATCTGAAAAAAAAAAAAAAACTAACTAGTAAACTTATAAATTATTGGATCGTTGACTAATAAAATTTTATGTCACAAATATTTTATAGAACATTAAGAACCAGCTCTTAGTCTAGTGACTCAAGATAATATTTTTTGTATGGGAGGTCGTAGATTTAGAAACTGAAGTGAGAAGTTCTTTATAAATATATAAAAGTGGAGAGCTTGCTCCTCATTTTTATTTTGAAAATATTTTGGTGGCTATACACGAATCTCTATCTCATATATAGAAAGCTTGCCTTTCAACTTTTCTCCAAAGATAAAATAAAATATAGACAGGATGTATAATTATGAAGAACATATGTAAATATATATATATATATATATATATATATATTTTGATAATTTTCATGTCAGTATTGTCATTGCTTAGCCCTCTATATAATTAGTTGTCAAATAATATCAAATTTGAGAGTAAAGTAGCGTTTTAATATATACACCAAACAGTAGTAGAATAAGGTGGAGAAGATAATTAAGGCTTGGTAGTTATTTCAAAAAAGTTACTACAACTAGAGCGGTGGAGTGAATCAAAACAGTTTTGTTTGGATATAATTACCCATTTACCCTTACTACTACCCCTATAAGTTTAGATGCAATTGGAAAATATTAAATAAAACAAATGAATGATACGTCCGCTGTAAAGCGGTGCCACTTGCACCTTTCAGAGGCGATAAAAATTTCGCCCATGGCGAACCCCTCCGCCGCTCTCTTCCTCTATCCTCCTCCTCCTCCTCTCTATACACTTGTCTATCCATTTGAGTCAGTGTTTCTGTCTTGTAGATCTAATTATCGATGTCGGTGTTTCCCCCTAATGAATCTAGTCACTGTTCATTGTTAAGGGTTTTATTTTTCAATATTAGTAATGTTTTTTTGAGCTCTTTTTCTCCTCGTTGGTAATGAAAGGGGAGGGAGAGGGGCGAGAGAACAAGTAGTACATATAATTACTTACTATATAGTAAAATAAATGTTTAATTTTTGTTATGACGGTGTTATATGTTATTTTGTGCTATTTTTCTGCTCATCTTCTTCTCTTTCTGTTTCAAGGCGACTGTCCTACATTGGTTGATTTAGTTCATAATCTGACTTGATTTAGTGCATTTGTCACATTTCAGATTTTTACCATTCAGAGTGTGATTATAATAACATCATTCCACTTTTTCTTGACCCGTCAATCTACGTCACCAATAAAAATGAAAACAGAATAACAAAATGGAGTTAGCTATAAAGCTCAGTAACCAATTATTTAGCGACACGCTTCTCTATAATTGACTTAATTTAACAATCATTCAAATAGGCCGGATTAATCCACACAAATTCACATCAAATTATGTAGGTATATTTCATTGGCAATAGCACGTCAGTCTAGGTTATCCATAAAACAAGTCACATTATTTTTTCAACCATCGAACCCAATTACAACTAGTATTCCCCGCATAACGGTCCCTGACCACGATTAGCAGTCCCCCCGTGTATCAGAGAAAATCAAATTCTAACCTCAAACCCGCTACCCCATTAAATATTTCATAATAATCCAATATGTAATACCAATATTCAAATTAACCATACAATACGAAAACACAAATTATAGATGAATCTAGTTACCTGAATCGAAAAATAATCAATATTTAAAAAAATTATCACAGTGTTAAGACGTGTATTTAGTTTAAAGAACTTGTGACAATGCAAGTAATAAAATGAATAATTAGATTATAATTTGTCAGTAAGTACAAATAGGAGATAGATACAAATCATACCTAGTCGAATAGTTTGATAAATATTGCTGATGAGTTTGCCTGAAAAGTAGGGTGAAATGAGAGAGAATTAAATAAATTAAGAAGGCGGTTATTATAATTTTAAATAGAGACCGGGAATGCAGGAAAATTAGTAGGAGGCAGAATAAATGAAAATAAATGAAGCGTTCTCAATCAGGTTCCAATTTATAGAGTGAGCGAAATATGAGCGGACAGAAAAATAGAGAAATTACCATGCATAACTGCCTTTTACAAGGCGTCGTTTCCACTTTTATTTTTTCTTTTTTTTTCTTTTCCTTCTTTATATTTGTTGTCTAATTATATAGTTAATCAAAATATGGAAGGAGGAGGCGGCATAGATAATTAAATGTCTGAGATTACATTCTTATTTAATCACAGAAAAATAATGAAAAATAAATAATTGTAGCAATTAATATTTACTATAGTTTGTGCATCTACGCAAATTAATTTATAATTCTTCAATTAAATAATGAAAGAAAGGAAATTAAAAGTATTAGTTTATCTCCAAATAATTAGAATTCAGATATTAGCAAATTAAATTCTTACTAGTTACCTCTTTATATTTTCATTAACACAAACAAAATATTTTACTAAAAGACCAACGATTTTCTTTATTACAAAAAAAACCTTGTAAATATAAATAACAGCGATTCAATTTTTTGGGATGTTACGGCCTTCTCAGCTGATGAGTGACTCTCCTGGTCCAGTAGATTCAGTTCCCGGTCTGATTTGGATTCGGTGTCTTCTCGGTTGTGATATGCGTAAAGAGGAAACCATCGCTAGGCTTCTATCACTCTAATCAAGCAAGGATGATCAATTTGCATCTATAGGATGCACGTATCCCTATGCGTTTTTTGTTTTGTTTAGCTGTGTATTTTTCACAGACACTGGTTGTCTAACTCTAATATCATGTAACAGCTACTTTGTGTCTTTTTATCAATCCTATGGGTTTTAGCAAAAAAATAATAAATAATAAATAACCAAATAAAATCTAGAAACATTGAAAGAATAAAATACATCAAATCAGGGAAAAATATATAATAAAAATATTTAATTTTAAATTGTATAAGACTTGTAATCCAATACGCCATACTCTGATTTTGGCAGAGGAATGGATAGAAAGCTTTTGATTTCTCAAATTCCTATACCTTTTCATATAGGGTTTTCTAATCCATACAATTATTTATAAAAAATACATGCATGATCTTGATTTATATTGCAATTAAAAAAATTCACTTATATGATGGCATGGTACTTCAAATAATCTTTTTAAAATTAACTCAATTATTTTTTATTTACCATTATTTCTTCTAATTACTGCATGTTACTGTTTTATATCACCAAATACCTAAGAGAGAAATTAAAGTCAATTTTTCCTAAAAAAAGAAAGAAAAGAAATTGAAGTCAATTAAACTCTATTTTTGCATTTTATTTATTCACACGTCAAATGAATTTTTGACAGTTAACAGTATGCTGAAGAATTCAATATCTTACTTAAAATCCAAACAATCTGTGCCATCAAACTTCACACCGCCAAATTTAATGAAATACTTTTTTATTTTATTTAATTATGTCATGTACCAAGTCATGCTACAAAAAGCATTCCGTGAGGACACGAACCGATGTAGACTTGTCAATTGTCGTGCAATACGTAGGGTCCAGGAATAGCTCTCCTCAAGTTTATTTTCACTGGAGAGGAACAGATTATATTGCTCGGAATTTTTTTGGGAACTTTGATAAATACTAAATAGTTTGTATCTATTTTGATTAAAAAAAAAATAGTGTGAGTTGCCAATTTTAATCATGTTTAATATTGCTCGATAGTACTCCATTAACACTTTTATAGTGACATGCATTGAATAGCTTGTATACTAAATGAACCAAATGCTGATTTGTCAATGTTTTATACAAAAACAAATTCAAGAGTAAATTAAAGAAGAAGAGGGCTTTGGACCTCTCCAGTTGTAGTGAAATGGAGATGTAAGGTGTGTGCACGGACAGTAAGGTAGCAGAGCAGACTGTGAGCTGGTTCGAGAAAGATATCATTACAAGTGGGCTTATCTTAAGATTTAGAACCACTGCTCTGTCACAATCCTCCAGATATTCATGCAAACCTATATTATTTTTTAAATTTCCAACTTTTTTTAAAATATTTTAATGTCAATGAAATAATATAAAATTCAACTTCTCCCAGGCCAGTCAAGCAATATATATTGTTTGCATGATAAATGATTGTGTTCATATAAATATTTATTCATGAAAAGGTCAAAGCAAAAAAAAATATTCATGAAAAAAAACAACCTAATTAAATACCCAAATTATTTATTAATAAATTGAAGAGTACTAATATATATATATGCCAAGTAAAATATTCAATTTGATCTCTCTAATTTGTTTATTATTATACCAACAAATAGTGTAGGCTTCACCTTCATAAAATAGTGTAGGTTTCTTATTATTTTACAGATCTGACCCTGTATTCGATTTTGAGTGTATGCCAAAAAATAAGACATTTGATATATTTATGGAGTGATGCCGTAACTCTTTATAACTTTGATTTAATTTGTATTCAAGTTATCACAAGTCTAAAGATAATACTAATTAAGGAATTGACCTTGATTCTTAATAATTTATTTTATTCAAATATACACAAGGAAATATAGTTAGATTGCCTCAATGATATCAATTTTTTTTTAGATAATAATTAGATTATTTGATTATTGTCAACATATACCATTTGCTCGAAGATAGGCAAACAAACACAATAAATAGTAAATACATTTTAAAATAATTATATGAATAATTCTTGAATAATCTCTTAGGCTTTTGACTAAACAAAATACCGATCGTTGTACGTCTACCGTTGAACGAAAACTTAAACTGAACTTTTGAGACACTAAACAACGTTTTTTTTTTAATTTTGATGCTTCGGGTGCCTGAGGGTGACCCTAGGGGCGATATTTGGATCCGTCTCGTCCCCCTTTCTGAAAAGTGGTCATATGCGCAAATTCGACTTTCCTAGTCAAAGTTATAGCTGTTTAAAGTTTTTTTGAAAGCTGAACTTTAAAAATTTATAACTAATTGTAGAAAAATCCAAATAAATTGAAATTTCTATCAATTATGTGTATTTTTTAATGCTCTACATGTTGGTATAATCATTTTTTTAGTTTGGTCCATTTATCAGTCCATACTTGCTGATTTTCCAGAAGATGTCAAATTTGATGTTTTTAGTGCATTGCACTATACCAGTGGCCTTTGCTTAGTGCTTGGCTGCTGAGTTTGGACTTGGTACCATACCAGAGGTCATTCTATAGTGCTTTGTGCATAGATAGAGATCTAATTTGAGGTTTGTTCATATTTTAGTAGCTCTAAACTACTGTTTTAGTACCTAAAATAAAGATAAGAAGATCAACAAGCTATCAGAGTTTGAAATTTTTTGAATTAAGGCCAAGTCCTTAATTAGTGTTATCTGTAAACTTGTGATATCCAACTGACAAACAAAATTAAATTTATAAAGAGTTACGACTTCACTGCATAAATATATCAAATGTCTTATTTTTTGGCATACACTCTAAACAAGAAAATTTTTCTTCACAAAATTATTTAAATCAAAATATTAAGAGATCTCTAAAAAAAAAAGAAAAAAAAAGGAGGACCGCCCAGACCCCAGACGGTCTGGTCCCTAGTGGATTGCTCTTGGCCCAGGCGGTATACTAGGGAGGGTAGGTCGCCCGTGGGCCAGGCGATTAGGGCAATTTAAAAAAAAATTGAATGCAGGGGTAGATCTGTAAAAACTTTTTTTAGGGTTTTAATAAAAATAGCCGCATTACATGTGCATTATTATGTTCTTATACCTATATTGTTGGGATTTCATGTGTATGCTTATGTGGTGAGAATTTAAAATTTTTTCAATCACCACTTGGCTCAATACACAAAGGACGTTATTTATATGACAATAGCAAACAAAAAACTTCTTAATAGTTTCATTAAGCACCTAATGTGTACTAAATAAAAATAAATAAATTTATTTATTCTTTATACAAGAGGAGATAATAATTTATATCTAAAGAGATTGTCAAACCTCTTGTTAGAGGGAAGTTGATTTCCCTTCTAGATCTCTTGGAAACCACCGTTCTCTTGGAAGCACCTCTTGGTTCACCTTGAACCTAAACAACGAACTACCACACCTCTTAGATAGATGGATGTGAAGTTCAAGGCTTAGATACAACCACCTCTTGATCTTTAAATCAACAAACTATTAGATTTCTTGGTGGCTAAACCTAACAAGAGAAGATGAGAGAGCAACCTTCTCAACTTTTGGTCAAGGAGAAAGGAAAAACGTGGCTGCTCAAAGGGGCTGATTTTGGTAAGTGTTATAGGCAGAAAATTAGCATATTTTTCTCCAAAATGAGCCCCCTTAAATAGGCAAGGGTTAGGGCAACCCTTTGTGTAAGGTTTGAATCAATTACACAAATGCCACTAGCCTTGTTTAGCCATCTCATGCTCTCTTTAATCTCATCTCATGGTTGGTTTAATAAATTAATTTATGAACAAATAATATTATTCATATTATTCTATTATACAATATTTATATTGTTCTTATAATGTATTCAAACATTATACCAAATAATATTTGCATAACTTCATAAATTTATTTATGGTCTAAGCATGTCATATTATGACATTTTATTTTAGCATTTAATCACATGTATTTTATCTTATACATCATTATGAAATGTAAAATACTTGTTGTTTCTCTTCAGTTGGTGTGACCGTATAGAGGATCTATGTCATCTTGGCAATAATATAAAACTTTATATTATTGACTATAAAAGGTTCTATCATTACATTATAGTTATCCAAACGACATAGTGATAGGCCTAAATTATATATATATTCGATCTGATTTTTATCACGAAATAACACCAAATATCTTGTATTATGTATATAAAGTGAATAGATTACACCTAGGATCAAGTTACTGCGTTTGCTTGGTTTTAACTTACAGGAAATGAAGAAAAATGAAGAAAAACCGAAGAAAAATGCCCACTGCGAATACACGGTTTGGAATATGGCCAAAGTAAGTACTTAGATAGATTTTTGAACGCGCGCCAATTTTAAAAAAGTATAATAAGCTATACATCAAAATCCGTGCGTATGCACGGATCTCGATGCAGCCGCACTCTGGTCGCATAGGAAAAATCTGAGCCTAGTGTGGATCTCGATGCATCCGCAGTGCGGATAGTGAAGACGCAGTGCGGATCCCAGTGCGGGTTGTGACGACGTAGTGCGGATCCCAGCGCAGATGGTACTGTAGCAGTGCGGATCCAAATGCGGATGGTACTGTAGCAATGCGGATTGCAGTGCGGACGCACAGTAGCAGTCAGCCAAAAATAGAGTTTGAACTTAAAACGGTCATAACTTTTGACTCGTAACTCCGATTAAGGCTTATGACCACTTTTTGGAAAGCTAGCGAGAAGATCTACAACATGAAAAACTAAAAAATAAAATTTTTCTCAGTGCGGATCAGCCCACCCGCAGTGCGGCCTGGAGAACTCGCACTGGACCTGCAGAAAGCCAAAATTGCACATTTTGACAGTTTTTCTATTTTTGGTGCATCATGGACGCGTTTTGACAGCCACATGTGGACAAGACAATCCTGAAAAATAATCCAAATATAACACCCACTAACTCCACTTTCTAGGCTCTTAATTGGGCATGGTCCTTGGCTATAAAAGAGGGGGTTCATTCTTCATTCAAGGCATCTCTTCGAAAGATCATCATCCACACTCATCTCATCTCATCCCATCCATCATCTCTTCCCATACATCCATTATCTCATTCTCTCTCCCTCCACACACACAATACTTAGCGATAAATTCTGAAGTAAGGAAAGCTTTCAAGCAAGGAGAAGAATGATTTCCTGAGTAAGAAGTCGGCAAGATTGAGGGCTTTGATCAAATAAAGGGTGTAATCATTTCTTTATTACATTTCTTCTTACTTTTGCCAATTTTTGTAATGGATCTCTCCATGAGGGAGTAGATCTCTCTCTAGGGGTTTAGGTCAATGCATGAACTTGTTTAATTCTATTTTATTCGGTTATTTGTTTTTATTATGATTGTTTTATGGGATTTGATTGTTAATTTCTGTGATTTAATCATTTGTATTAATTACATAGTTAGTACTTGAATTGTAGTATTCCGTTTTGGATTCTAAAGAACCCAAAATTGACTGTAATCAATAGGATAGTACCAAATTATGAATGCAAATATCCTAGGTTTAGATTAAGATTGTAACCAATTTAATCTAAGCCGGAACTATAGAAATTAAGGTTAGGGACTTGGTGAAGAACCTAACCGTGAAGTCAAACCCTAATTAGGACATCTCAATTCAAATCGGGTATTGGTATGATGGACTTAGTTGCGAAGTACCAATATTTGAGGAGAGGAGAGACTAACAAGAGCTTATAGGTCTAGGTAGCTAGGGTGGGGGACTTCATTGAGAAGTTCGAGTTACCTAGGCATGTTATTAATTTACGAAAGTAACCCTTAATAACATATTAGGTTAGAAACCTCGTCAAATCATACATGAATTCAAACAAATACCGAATTAATAGAGTTAGCAAGGAATTGTAGACCGAATACCCCTAGATCTTCTCATCATAAAAGCAAACCAATCTTTCTTTTACTTTTTACAATTATTGTTTCAAACTCCTTTCTTTTGGGTATTGAACCCAACCTTAGGAATTGTTAGAACAAAACCCCCAATTTACTTTTATTGCACTTTACTTTATTTTATTTTCTGAAATTTATTACTAAAGTTTGAACTAAGTTTTTATCGTACTCCCTGTGGATCGATACCTAAAATACTACTTTGATAGAATTGTGCACTTGCAATTTAACTCAAACGCGTGTTAAAGGTTTAAAAGGTACATCTTATTGTACTGAAACTTTGTGCATACGCTTTTGCGCGCATCACATAGTAATCATTTACTCAATCCAATAATTTTGTGTCTATCCTTGTCACATGATATTATGAATAATATGCAAAATAGGATCATGTCATTTTTGCATTATATTCGTTTTCTTGGTCTCTCAAGTGAATTATAATTATAACTACATCAGTTATATTGCATGCGATATAATTTCACTTTACCAAGGGGCCCAGTAATATCATAACTCAAATTAAGGGACAATGATAATATTAACATATAGATTTCTCCCGCACAAGTTGTACACAACGAACTGCTATTTTATTCCTATCATAAGATAGTGTTTAAATAGCAATCACATTATATGCTTCTCATGTGAAAAACCTACATATCTCATATCTAAGATTCTAAAGACACAATGGAAAACATTAATGACACAAAACACAATCCATATAATGTTCCATTCATTTAGGTCATGTTCAATATATAAAATACACATTTTATATATTCATGTAATTAAATGATAATCCTTTATCAACATTTATAGAACTTCAATGTACTTTAATCTACATGACAATCTTTCTCGGTAATTAATGTTCCTCCTTAATTACCACGATTGTGAACTTATTTAGTGATTAAATGTTTGTTATCTTAGGAGTTCTATAATTTAAGACCAAGAGCATCTTCTTGAATACTTCCAAAGATATAACATATAAATCTCAAGGAATAAGAATAATAATTATATTCGTAATAAAATCATGAACAACACATAAATTATTATTAAAAGATAACTTTTAAAACACACATCCTTCATATATTGCATGGTATTTGATGTAATTTTGCTAGCTTAACAATTTAATTCCTAATCCCAATACATTTATTCGATCGCAAGCGCATGACCTTATCACTTAGTGATTTTGGGTATCAAACCACAGAGAGGTATTGTAAGTACTAGTTTACCGGTTTTCAATAATCTAGACAAGCAAGTGTTGAGTGATTTTTTTATAAGCTGAATTCTAAAAATGCTGGATAAATTAACTAAATGCGTGATGAATTATAAACTAATGCAGACTGAATTCCAGACAGAATGCAGGACAAATTATATGAATGCAACTTAAATTAACAGAATGCAGATTGAATTCCAGAAATAGTAAATGATGAGAGAAATCAAAGGACATAAATATCTAGGATTATGGTTTCACTATGATACTTTTAATTATGTATTTCTAATTATTTTTCTAATATTTGGGTTGCAATTGTTAAGGGGGTGTTATCCTAAGGTAAATATTTATCCACTTTTGCAGCTTCGCACCGTATCTAGATTAAATAGGCCTCCTACATTCGTGGTTTACCAGTTTTAATCTAAACTCATTAAGCTATTTGATAGCCCGTGTATTTCCCCAAAAGCCTTTTGGACTACTTTCGTAGCTCCGAGTACTTAAGTTTGTTTATATTGTTCAAGCAATTTAATTTCTCCTTTCGGTCTCAATTTATTATTAGCGGACCCTTTAATAAAATAAGAAATAACTAAACAAATAATTCAATCATTCATAAAGAAATCAACATCACAACCACAAATAAATAAGGTACATTTATGGTTAAGAATGATAATGATGCTGACGGTGACCACTTTCCTTCTCCTCCTCCTCTTCTTCTCCTCCTATCTTTTTTCTCTGTGTTTTTTTTTTAAATAACTCAAGTACAAAACTAATATGAGCCTAAAGGCTCTCTTGGATACCCCTGTCTCGTCTTGATTACAACAACACTACTTTGTGCTAATGACAAATAATTATGCAAGCTCACAATCTACCAATCTGAGCATGAGCACAAAAAATCCTACAAGCTGACTATATACTGATCTGAGTACAGTAGTAGTTTTTTTTTCTGATTTTTCTTATCTACTTTGTAAAGGGGTTTCAGTTGTAATAGTGCAAGTACTGGTACAAATATTTTATGTACTAGTACGAAATGATATGTAACTAATTTTGTCATAATTAATTAAATATTGCCTACGGACTTTCAACAAGAAAAGAAAACAACTAATAAAAGAGTAAATGTGAGAATTGGGAGGATATAATTTGCATATACAGTTATACACTCTTTCATTTGTTTGCGTCTATTGCAAAAATGCGTATCATAATTATATTTACTCATTTCATAAAATACTCATACTTAGCATTTCTATAATACTTGTGTTTCATAATTTGCATATACAGTATGGACTAAAATACGCTATACATAGTACCGTAACCTCACTCTTTTATAGAAACACAAGTATGAGTATTTTATAAAATGAGTAAATATATGGAGTTGGCTACGGTGCTACGTGTAGCATAGAGGGCATTAAATAACTAATTTGAACCGTTCAATATAATTTACTACTTTTAAATAGATAAAAAATCGTTACTTTTGAATGGTCTGTAATTTTTAGATAAAGTGATTTTGTATCTATTTCAAAAGAAATAAAAAAATTCAAAAAATTTAATACTTGGCATCTAACTTCATTTTCTTATAAAGATCATGTTGTACGATTTGAATTAATTATTTGAACACTAAAAATAAAAATATATATATCAATAGTACAGACTACGGACCAAAGTACATATGCATAGTACCATAGCCTCAGTCTAAAAAAAAATACATGCATATGTAATTCTTAAAACTACAAACAGAGGCAATAAGGCCCTGTTCGGTTACACCAGTGGGAATAGGAATGGGTACGAGAATCAAAAATTTTGAACTGAAAATTACTGTTCATGTGAGAAAAAAAAATTTAATCTAAGTGAATTTTTATTTTTTCACATAAACAGTAAACTTTAGTTTGCAGCCGAACATGCCCTAAGATAAAAAGATTTTAAACGGAGATCACTGTTGTGTGTAATGGGTACAGTTATAGATTCCTCCAAAAGTTTTATTTCGTAGAAAACTGACATTTGTGTCTGTACAAAATAAATGCACCTATACTTTTTGTAGTGTAGATGATATCAGTATATTGTATGTTTGCAATTAAGTATACCAACTTTATGACTTCTAATAATTAAACGAATAATATTTTTAACCGAATACTGACCTTTCTTCTATTAATTATGGTGCTTTTTGATCAACTTTAAAAAGAGAGCTAGCCCCTGTGCAATATAAAATTCTAACATATACAAGGAATGTACATGCTGGAGCTAAATATATAGTATATTTAAACGTACCCAAAAAAAAAAAAAAAAAAAACCAGATATGCCCTTTCAAGTTGGCATTCTATCATTCAAATGATTATTAAAGTAAAATCATGATTGACGACGCGCACACAATAATGTTAATGTACTTGTATGTGATGCAAAAGTTTAGATAACCTCTTTAGAGAGCTGAGTTGTGAATGTCAATGAAGCTAGTAATGATTACAAACAATTAAGAAAAAAAATCATAAATTTATTTTTGTCATTCATGCAAAATTGTCAATTGGAAAAAAAAAAAAAAAAAGGGAACGGGGGGGGGGGGGGGGGGAGCCTTCTCTCCAATCACGTAGATTGTACAAATCATGAACAGAACAAAATAAACTATTTTTATACACCATATGTACAACATGGGTCCAAAAAAAATTTCAAAATAAATAAATAAAGGCAAAACATTACTAAAAGGATTACAAATTACTTGCTCAATCATAACCTATAATTAGTAGGCTTTAAAGTGCTCAATCACTTAATCATTTTTCTTCACTGCAGCTTCCTTAAAATTTTCTTAATTAGAATCTACCCTACACTTAACTACCTCAACTTTTCTGAATTTGCAAAAGTTAGGAGAATTTTTTTTATAAACCATAATTAATAAAAATAATTTTAGCAAAGTAACATGATTACTTTTTTTTTACAAAAATATGAAGGAACGGATAAGCTATTCAGTCCTAAATTTTTACATTTTTTGGAACTGAGTAGCCTATTCGGTCTTGAGTTTATTTTTTCAGCTTTTCGTGGACGTGACCACATAAAATTCCAAAGCAGCCTAGATCGAATAGCCTACTCGGTCTTAAAAAAGTTAAATTTTTTCCACTCCCGTAGTGGCTCCCTTTCTCTCCCTTCTCTTTCTCCTTTCTTCTCTTATTTCCTTTCAAAACCAAATTTGCAAACTTTTTTTTTAACTCTCAAAATTTGATTGTTTTTTATTCTAATGACATAGATTTGTATATTTTTGAAAGGAGAACAAGAAAATCTTCAGATCTGCAAGTTTCGTTAGGTATGTGATTAATTATTTTATTTTTGATAAATAATCCAAATTCTTATGAATTTTTTTTAGTATAAATTAGTAATTGTAGAGTAATTTAGTTTTGTAGTATAAATGACTTTTGTAGTATAATTGTATAATTATTTAGTTTGTATGTAGTATAAATAAATGGTTTATGTGTAATTTATTTTTTTAGCAGTATAAATGATTTATGTAGTAATTTATTTACATGTAGTATAAATAAATGATTTGTGTGTAATTTTTTTTAGTAGTATAAATGATTTATGTAGTAATTGTAGTATAAATAAATGATTTATATAGTAATTTATTTGCATGAAGTATAAATAAATGGTTTATGTGTAATTTTTTTTAAGTAGTAATTGTAGTATAAATAAATGGTTTATGTAGTAATTGTAGTAATTCTTATTTATTTTTTTAGTGTAATTTAAGTTTATATAGTGTAACTATTAATTGTAGAATTATTTAGTTTGCAATTAATTTAACTATTTGCATGTTCAATTGTTGAATGATTTAATTTTTTTTAGTATAATTTAGATTTTTGTAGTGTAATTGTAGAATAATGTAAAGTAATAGAATGAATGTTAATATTTAATTGGGTTTGTTTATCATGCATGTCAATATTGAATTAGATTTGCATGCTAATATTTTTTTGTATGTATTTATTTATGTTGTATTGAAAAATGAAAGATGAACAACCCTTAGAACCTTTATTGAAGTTGCCTCAAGAACAACATAAATTATACTTGGCGAATATAAAGGAATTTGTTTAATATCAGTTTGGATTTAAATTTACTTATTAAATTTTTGAATTCGAATTAAATTTTTGGTTTAACTGTTTTTGCATGGCAATTATCGTTCCAGCCTAATTATGTACTATGTCCTAGTAGTTGCCAAATGCACGTTAACTATCAACCTTAGATGAAACAAGGTTTGCTGATTTTAGGCTTGTATCAGATGGTTAAAGTACATCATTGTCAGATTGGTAAAGGGTTGATCACTGCTCTCGTTGAGAGGTGGAGACTCGAGATCAATACTTTTCATCTTTCGGTGGGGGAGTGCACAGTGATATTGAAAAATGTTAGCTGTTTGTGGGGCTCATCTGTTACTGGTAAAATATTTTTTGTTACTAATTTATACTTTTGTTATTAATTGTTATTTTGTCATAGTATAATTTTATTTAACATCTATGTTTACAAGGAAGGCTATCTCGAACTAATGATGATAGTTGGTTACAATTAATCTTAGATTGTCTAGGACATGAAGTTTATAATAGTTATGAAAATAGTGATGATGATTTCTATTATCAAAAGGTGGAGAACAGAGGCAAAGCCAATGAGAAAATATCAATCTCAAAATACTATATGCGTTCTGTATGGTTGAAAAAAAAATTAATGTAGAATTGACAGTAGGCATTGACCAGCAGAAAATCGATCAATACACACGAGCGTATTGCATGGACTTGTTCGGGTCTATAATGTTTCATGACTCGAATTCAGGCTCCGTCCTGATAATGTACTTTACGATTTTTAGAAATTTTGGGACCTCGAGGTAAAAACTACTATAACTGGAGAGGTGTTGTGCTTACTTGCCTGTATCGCGAGTTGTTATGAGCTTGCAGCTGTCATACAGTTCAATTAATGGTCCATTACTACTGCTCTAGATGTGGACTTGAACTCGGTTTCTTATAGGCCAGTCCAGACCCAAAAATAATTTGCCATTTGATGACGATAACATAGAAGAGAGACTGGCTTTTGGAGCAAAATGGACTATTTTGTATCAATGGGATGGTAACCTCATGAGAGGTACATTTTAATAATAAATATTATGTTTTTTTCCATATAAGTTTTTTTTGTTGATTCAATATGTAATTATCTTATGTTTATAACTTAAGCACATCACAATTTCGGAATCACTTTAAGCGTTTCGGGACCGAATAGCCTATTCGGTCCTTCAATTAATTGTGACACATGAATTCAGAAATCCTTTATACAACTATGAATTTTAGTGACCCGTCATACAATCAGCTACAGTCTGTGTGCCACAGAGAACCCAGTCTCACGTGGCAAACCTTATTCTGTCGGAACCCATGACTTAGTGCCTAATTCACAAAGCCAAAAAGGAAAAAAGAAAAATAAAAAAAAAAGCCTCCGTACTCCTCCCCATTGAAAGAGAAAATAAAACAGAGGACTAGAGAATAAAATTGCCACTAATTTAACAAAAAAATAAAAAAGAATTTCAAATTTAACAATTTTTAAGCTTGGAGAATTAATTAGCAGGCGTAGAACTCAACCAACTCATCCAGAGATTCGGGTTGCGGATCCGCATTCTCCAGCATCCACAACAGGTGCTCGAAAAGAACCACCTCGCACCCAACCACAGCCTCACCGTCAGTACCGGTACCAGTACGCTCGACGAGGGTTTGAAACAGGGGATGGCAGAGGACCTGAGTGGTGACCAGGTACCGGCGCCGGGCCTGGCCCACGTAAACCGGGTGTAGACCAACGGGGATCTCATCGGCTCCTTGGAAGGAGGAGGATGATGTGGTGCGCCAGTTGGAGTTCCAGGTGTCGTCGTTGGATTGGCTCGAGTGGGTGGAGCTGTGGGAACTGGTACGGTGGATTGTGTGGTGTGTCTTGGATGAGTGCCAGCGCTTGATCATGCATTTCAGCTTCCCTAGCTTGCCCATTGTAGATTCTTTCTTGTTTGTGTGTGTGAGAAACAGAGAGATGTGTCACCTGTGTGCGGGTGTGTTATAGAGAGAAAAAGAGAGAAAGAGAGAGAGAGAGGAATTGAGGAGGAAAGGGGAGAGGCGGGGACGGTATATAAAGGGCCAAAGGGGATGTAGAGAGAGAGAGAGAGAGAGAGAGAGAGAGAGAGGGAGAGAGATGGTTGGATGCAGTGCATAGGAGGTGTGCATGGAGAAATTAAATTACAAAACAGAACTGTTATTTTTACTGTAGTTATTAAATTAATTTTTTATTTTTATCATCACCTGTGTGGCTGTGTGCGTATCTGCTGATCTGCTCTGCTGTTAATCTGCTGTTCTGTTTTTTTGCTTTTCTTATAATTTTATTTTGGGGACGTGTTACTCTGTAAGGTATTATTAAAGTGTCCTGCCGTGTCTTTATGTATATGAATTAATTGTATTAATTTGTCAGATGTTTTTATAAAAAAATAAAAAATTGTCAGATATGTCGTATTGATACGTGTATAAATTTTGATGAGTGAGAAGATGCAAATTTGAGAGTGAAAATGATTTTTTTTTTAATTATTATAAGATTTTCATGTAATTTACAAAATTTCTTAAGAGATGCATATCAATTTTTTTGATGCAATATGGATCGAACTTAGGTGTTGAAATAAATGAAAAAAAAATATAAAGACGTTTCTGCTGATATTTTTGATAGCATTTTTTGACAGATTTGAAGGTGTGTAAAGAGGCGGAATTAGGAGGTCTTTATTTGATAAGTTTGAAGAGTGCCACATGAACATTACTTCTTTGGTGCATAGTAGATCCAGTAAAAAAATCAGATTTTATGGGAGGTGTCTGGCCCCTACTCTCACCCCCTTAGTTTCGTCTCTGGGTATGTAATTGTGTTTATGACTTATTATTTGTCGAATTTGGCCCCACAATGCTTTTTACTAACAATTTAACATGTACACAGACACACACACTATTGAAAAGGTCTTACGTAAATTAATTAGCTAGAATCAAGACTATCCCAAGATGTATTTAATCCGACTTTATCCATATATATCCATTAATATATACTAATCTAAACGATATAGACATGCACAAAACGAGCTGATCGATCCAGAACGGGAGATATGAAAAACAAAATGGTCCAAATTAATTAATTAAATCTACTATATACAGTCTCACTCCAAAGTGCGTGGTCCAATTTTAATGCAATTCGCAATCGCAGACAACATGAATCCAAAGGAGTTCATCAAGTTGAACTTAATTAAAACAATTCAATTAATTTGTAGTAAGAAACTGTATCAATATTTAGCCAATTAGCTTGTTCCGATGGAATGGGTCATGGGTATGAGATCAAATTTGATTTAATGTCTTGATCAAAGCTATTTAATTCACACAAATTTATAATCCTCCTCAGTGCTACTACAGTTACGGTAGCAAACAAAAGGGTGTGGACCAGGTCCATACAAAAGGGCAGGCGCTTAATTAAGTCCCCCGACGACGGCCGCGAAGACCAACTCTCCATTAACATTAACAGCCCCGGAAAAGAATTTAATTACAAAATGCCATTGGGAGTGGGAGATTTCTGGCACATTGGCTTGGTAGCATTTGAGCATTGGCAATTTTGTTTTTTACAGCTGCCATTTACATTGCTTTCCGGAATTGCTGATTAATTCCAGTGGGCTACGGTGTCATTATCTGGGAATATACAGCTGTGACTGTGCCTGTGCCTGTGCCTGTGCCTGTGTGTCAATGAATGTCAGTTACTGGCTTACCATGCCACATGTCGGTATGAAATATAATAATATCTAATCTATATATACGGGTACGGCTGCTGCAATAAAATTTTCGCTCTTCCCCTCTTTTCTTTTCTTTATTGAAGACCTCGTTCCCTCTTTTGAAACACAACCTTAGAATTTTTTTTTTTTTTTTTGAGTGAGAGATTGAATGCTTTGTTAAATGAGAATGATTCAAATATTTCATATTTTTTATACTTTATTGCATCTTATATTTTAAATTTTCGTTTTCAAATTACAAACAGTCAATTCAAAATAATTAATACGATATCCATATCAAAATGTATTTGGATACCAAATTTTTTACTTTTTACTTTTTATTACTATTTGTTATAATATGTACAAAAAAATTATTTTAACCATCTAAAAAAGTTATTTTTGTATCTATTTTTAAGCATATTTTATTATAAATATTATGTTGATCAGTTTAGATCGACTATTTAAATTAAAAAAAACAAAAATAAATAATTTAAACTATGATAGAACATACAAGACGCGAAGTACTTCAACCCTCCAAATATTTTGATGATTTTTCCAAGTTATAGCCCTCGTTTAGCTGTATGTTATATTATTCTATTCAAAATATATATTTATCAGAGTTTTAACCATATTTTTATAATTTGACGCGTGAATATTAAAAAAAATATAGCCAATTGCAACGAACTATGCAACTCAATAAAAAAAAAATTGTCTTTATTTGTGTTGGTTCCGAACTTCCGATCGCTGAACAATTAATTAAGAAATGGCATGAACCGTGCCACTAAACTCAACCTCCCTCTACACAGTGGCATTTTAGTAATATTTCAGACATTTTGTGGTTTTTAATTAAGGCCTTGTGTGAAGGAACCAACACCGTTCATGACATCACCAGTTCACCACACCAACTAATAAAAATACAAAATATTTCACATAGTCATTAGAGCAGAAAAAGATAAAAATATATATAATTGTTTTTTAGTTTTTTACACATCTATACGGCTATACCCCATGAAAAAGATTTTGAAATAGGGCTTTAAAAAAAGAGCATAGTGAAAGCGATAGACATGTGCATGGAAGTTGAGAAAGACCCCTCAAGGCTCAAGCTATCTATCTATCTATGCATGCATTTTTTTAAAGATAAATTTTGTTCTCTTTTTTGCACATAGGAAGACCATATACTTCTCTCTCAAATTAGTTAGGATTAGATTCCATTAATTAAACATTGCACTTAATTTGGTAGTTGGGAAAAAGTTAATGCAGGAAATATTCCTTCATTTATTTATTGAAATACTTTCTTATTTTGCTAGAATACTTCAGAAAGTGTTAGTGGAAACAATATTCATATATGAAAAATGTTTTGATACTCCGAGTCATCATACCCGAGCGTGTCCCCCTAGTAGTTTAACAAAAAAAAATTTCAATGTTGTCTAACTTCCATTTTCAGCACTAATATCAAAACATTTAAAGTTATGTTTATAACATTTTACAATGCTATCTGCAAGCATGTAAACCTCTGTCTGAAAGCATTAAAATTCTAAATCTGCATAGTTTTAACTCCTAACTACTTTTGTCTTCAAGCCAAAAACGGAAAGATTCCTTTCACCTACTCTTTTTTATTTTTTCTCTGATCATTATAATTTATTTTTCCAATGATCCGTGATCAATTTTACGAATGTAAAAATATAAACATTTTCTATTCGATTTTATCTTTCAAATAAGATCTATGAAGAAATACTTTTGAGTAATTTTAAAGTCATTTGTTTTTTTTAAAGTAAAACTCATGTGCACTTTAAATTTTCAAGTTTTTAAATCTCAGTCTACAACCATTAAAATTTTCAAGGTTTTGTACATGAGGTTTATATGCTTTGTAAATGAAGTATTATTGTTGAGGTTCGTATGCTTTGAAATATTATTGTTGAGGTTTTAATTCTTTGTACATGAAGTTTATATACTTTGTAAATGAGCTTTGTAAATGCACTATTATTGTTGAGGTTTATATGCTATGAAATGTTATTGTTGAGGTTTTAATTCTTTGTACATGAGATTTATATGCTTTGTAAATGCAGTGTTATTAATGAGGTTTATATGCTTGTACATGAGGTTTGTATGCTTGTAAACAGAGGTTTAAAATATTTTAACTTAACTTTTTGATTAATTAACAAAGTTTAATGAAATCGCTATTTTAAAAAAAATCCAGATAAGACAAGATCAGTAATGGATTAATCAGACAAATCAGACGATTTGACGAACTAATTAAGTAGCCTAATATATGATGAATCACGGCCCAAAAAATACTCGACTTTGGATTCGGATTGAAACTCAGAAAAAAAATAATCAGATAAAAATAACATCTATGCGCATAATATTTCAAATCTGTAAGTATGAGTACAATTTAATTATCTCGAATAAATATTTCTACTATGTGTCTCCTGCTCTTAAACATTTTATGTAATTTGAGATGCAACATTAATTGTGTTTAACAACGATTCTGTACGTAAACTGAATTATTATATCTCTTATGTAAATATAAATAATAAGGAAGAAACGATTATGCATATATCGATCTCTGATTCTCCGGGGCCAATCGGGAGTGAGGAGCGATCCAAAAAGTATTGGATTAAAATTGGTTTGATGTATAATTAGAGTCATTTGATACACATCAAGGTTTGTGTGTATTTGATCTGCACGAAATTTAAAACTGTAAGCATAAATCTTGATGCGATGCAGATTAAACGACTTTGACCAAAAATATCAAACTTAATTTAATTTAATTGGATACCCATTGAACCGCCTCCAATTCCATTAGCTGACTATGGATTTGAGGATGAAATTCTGTTGCTCTTCTCCAAAAAAGCTTAGATATGCTTTTCTTCATCCAACCATTCAAATATTTTCAACAGTTTATATTTTGAAGAAAAAAAAAGAGAAGAGCAACAAATTTCATTTTTAATTCTGAAATGTTAAATAGAATCTAAATAGTTAGAATGAAATAAAACATGTGTATGTTTTTTTCTGAAAAAAAAGCAGCGAATTTGATTTTATGTAGTTGATGATTGTAGATTCAATACAACTTTCAGCAAATAATTAGGTTTATATGCTTTGTAAATGCAGTGTTATTGTTGAGGTTTATATGCTATGAAATGTTATTGTTGAGGTTTTAATTCTTTGTACATGAGGTTTATATGCTTTGTAAATGCAGTGTTATTAATGAGGTTTATATGCTTGTACATGAGGTTTGTATGTTTGTAAACAGAGGTTTAAAATATTTTGAAGCAAAATTAAAAAAAAACTGAAAATCACAAAGATTTAAAGTGATAAAAAAAATTACGACACAAATATAACTCGAAAGTTATTCTTCATTGATCTTATTTGAAAGAGAAAATCAGATAAAAAACGTTTATATTTTTAGATTTGTAAAATATATCACGGACCATTGAGAAAATGTATGAGAATGATCAGAGAAAATAAAAAAGTTGGTGAAAGGAACATTTTCGTTTTTAGCTTAAAAACAAAAGTAGTTAGGAGTTAAAACTATATAGATTTAGAATTTTAATGCTTGCAGACAGAGGTTTAAATGCTTGCAAGTAGCATTATAAAATATTATAAACAGAGCTTTAAATGTTTGGATATTAGCACTGGAAATGAAAGTTATATAACATTTTGAAGTTTTTTCTGTTAAACTACTTGGGAGACACGCTCGGAGATTTTGTTTGGGTATAATTATCAGGCCCCTTAATATATAGCTCTTCAATTTGTGTAATTTAATTTAGTCTAGACAGCAGTTTATTTTTAATTGAAAAGTGAAGTTTATCTAGTAAATTAATATTGCTGGCTTTGAAACCTTTTGTTTTAATTTCTTTATTTTTGTATTAGAGTAACCTTGCAAGTATGGGGTCAATTTGCCCTACGAACCAAAAGTCTGTTGTAGAAATTTTATTCCAACATAAAATATTTTCAATTAATCAAGTAAATATACTATATATATGTTCATTCAACTAAACTAGAAATTAAAATAAATTATATGATTGGCGGAGAGATTGGCTCATGCTAACTCTGATTATGCGCCACGTGTCAATGAAACAGAGAAACAATCACTTGGAATAAAACAAAACAAATAGCAAGCCAAAATAGAGGGGCTGAATGAAGCTAAAGATATCATTAATTAATTTTTTTGAGGTTTCTCTAATTAATTAACTATTTAATGACTTGACAAACAGCAACAGCTAAGCTAGCATCTCTATTAATTAACTCATTAGGATGCTACTCCACCTACTAAAAAGAACATTTAATTTAATCACCCCTAGCTATGTTGCTACTAGGATTTTCTGCGGCGGTATTCGTGCAGTACCTTTATGTGAGATACGACTGTCCTATCCAGAGTGGATATATTATTGTACATTTGAAACAAAATGAATGAGTTTGATTTAAATACAATCAATCCGATCCCTTTGTTTCAAATCTTACGATTCAAATTGAATTCACACTCCAAATATCAATACGCGCGCAATCTCGGATTCATAATTTGGCACTGAAATACCAAATTAGTAATTTGCTGTTAAAAAGGATTGTTGCAGCTGAATGTATAAAATTAACAATTCATACGCACAACTCTTCGTCATGTAGTGAGATTTGATTATTTAAGAGACATTGATCAAAATTCAATCATAGGAGAGTAAATAAATCTCTAAACTTTTATATATTTTTGTCAAGGAGAAATGTTAGAAAGGTGCTTTGGTAATATGTAGATAGTGGTTCAATTTGGAATATATGTGGTCGATCAAACATTTCCAAATTAAATATTGATGATTTTATATTCATGCATGTAGTATTATTGATCTATAAGTTAATTTAGTTTCAATATATCCAAATTAGAATTTAATTGTAAAATTAAATTCAAAATAGAATTTATTACTAAAAAGTGTAATGAAAATTCTTCCCAACTTAAGTCATATCTTCTACTTACTATCGTATTGGATAATACGTAACAATAGCTACTGTTTTTATTGGTATTCACACAAACAAATTGACAAACAACTGTTAGTCAACGTGTTAGCATTAGATGAACAACCCTCATTTTATCCTGAGGGATTGTAGGGTCCTGCGATTCTAAATCCAATCTTTTATTTTTTGATTTGTATGAATCTCCATAGAAGTTGTTTTTAATGCACGAATCTCAAAATAAATGAAAGGTTGAATTTAGAATTGTAGGACCCTACAATCCCATTTAGGATCGTAGCAGATTTATTTCCCATTTTTTCTATCTTCTTATCTATGTGAATGTATGCGTCAAGTAAAAAAGTAAAAAATCTTGCTTGAAAAAAAAAAAAAATTAATAGTGATAAAATTTGACGGCCGTCATTTGGTATGATTTTAATTTAATACTGGTCTCTGGAAGTAAATGCTTATTTTGAAATTTGTAGCAACTGTGGGTTTCTGTACCTAATTTGATTCTCATATATATATATATATATATATATATTTCCTGTTGTTTGGAATTTAATTTGGGTTACTGTTTGGCAGTTTGAGCAATCGGTGATTTAAATTAATATATGGACTTGTCAAAACATCTATCGTTACCAACCTTTTAAAAATATTTGTAGGGTTATCCACCTTTTTTAGGTCATTAAATGATATACAATGGGTCAGAATATTAATCATTAAGAAATAAACAACTTCCTGATCGACATGTTATTTTATCTTTTTATTTTTCTTACCAATCAAAATCAAACTTTTCCAAAACTTTGAACCATATATACTAAATTCACACAACATAAAATTAACTAAATCCTTTCATGTGATCTCCTCAGTCAACTTTTAAATTTTAAATTTTATTACTATTTTATTGGATTGACAAAAATGATGTTACAAGACGGTTTTGAATTTCCAAAATTAATTTTTTCTATATATAAAAAATAAAAAAGGATAGCTAAAGATGTTTTATTTAACATTATTTTATTTTTCAATATTTTAAATACAAAATAAAATAAAATAAAAAGGGATAGCTAAAGTTAATGTTTTTTTTTTTTTTTTTTTTTTTTTTTGTACCTAGTGATGTTACAATAAAAACCCATTGTCTGTCATTAATTAACCTAAAAGAGGTCCATAGCCCTAGAAAATTTAAATCACCGATTGCTCAAAGCCTCAAACTGCCAAACAGTGACACAAATTAAATTATATATATATGAGAATCAAATTAGGTACAGAAATCTACAGTTGCTACAAAATAACATCATACCAAATGACGGCCATGAAATTTATCACTATTAATTCAATTTTTTTTCAAAGCAAGAATTTTTAGTAACTAAAATAAATTGTTTCTTTCTCTACTTGACACATACCTGCTTATGTAAAATCCTCAATAATTAATTTGGAAATGTTTGATCGACCACATATATTCCCAATTAAGCCACTGCATGTGAGTGATGCCATTATCTGCATATTAACAAAACTTCTCTCTAATATTTCTCCTTGAAAAAAATATAAAAAAATAGAGATTTTGTTCCTCTCCTATGATTGCATTTTGATGAATGTCTCTTAAAGAATAAAATCTTACTACAAGCCAAAGACTTGTTATATTATATTATATTTTATTTCAAATTAAAATATATATATATATATATATATATATATATATATATATATATATATATATATATATAATGCACATGCTAAAATATTGTAGAATTTAGGGGTGAAAATGGAGCAAATATGGAGTGGATAGTGGTAAAATTATACCTATATTTATTTATTTATTTTCCAGATACAGATACAAAGCAGATATTAGATAAATACGAATACGAGTTCGGATCAAATTGGATATTTATTAGAATAATATAAAAATATTAAAGTTCATAATATTTATCTAATAATAATGATGAATAACACATATTTTGCATAATATATATTAAATATATGGTATATATTTATTATTCAGATATGGATAATTGAAACGTAAAACTATATTGGTATCCTTATCCACACGGATATTTGGATATTAGATATCCACGTCTAAATTTTCGAATACGGATCAAATATAAATCGAATATTATTCATACCATTATCACTCCTAGTAGTATTTGAGCCAGATAGGTTTTTATTTAATTTATCATTCTATATACTAGTGTATGACCAAGGAATTAATAAAGAAATTACTTGTGTTGGCAAGCAACACCAAAGGGATTATATTTGTATCCCTTCTTCAAATAAGCCAACAACACATAAATAATGCTAATTATAAGTTTTATAGGGATAATTATCCGTAATGTATAGAACTAAAATTTGGAGACCGGGATTAACATGAGCAATTTTGCTCATGATCAGGCTCCTCTCCAATGTATACATTTTATCATTGAGTTTTAGACGGAATTTAACCGTTGATTTTAGATCCGACAATTAAAATTAGATCACTGGGTATTGGATCTCAGTCCAATGCCTACTCACCCTCCTGAAATGTGACCCCTCGAATTGTTCAACATCTCAGTTTTCAAATTTCAAATAATCCATTTGAACGGTTCAACATAATCTCTATATAAAATTTTACTTGTAGATCAAAATTTTTATTTTTTTATTAGTTTACAATTTTTTGGCTATATTTTAAGATAGTTAGAAAATAAATTGATTTATATATTCTATATCATTAAAAAAGGAGTGATTTTTACAAATAGTTAAAATTTTTTAGAAAAACATAGAAGTTAGTCTACAAGTACATTTTTATATAGAGATTGTGTTGAATAGTTTGAATTAATTATTTGAAGTTTAAAAAAAAATATATTGATTTCTAGTATTGACCAATCCACACTATGCATATAGTACCATATCCTCAATATTTTTTTGCTTTAAATTTTGAGCGTTCTAAAATAAATTACAAAAAAAAAAAAAAAATTTGTGTTTGTTTATGTATATTTACTTATTTATTTCTTATCAAACAAAAATTAGAAATTTCTTTTTTTAGATAGAAAGGTGTAGATCTAATATATCTACTAACTTTTATTTCATTGTTCATAATAAATATGTCATCCAAATTTCGAACAAACTATCTCCTATACAAAAAATGTTGTCCTTTATCAGTAAACCAAAGATTAATTGTTTTCTATTGATGCGAAAACATTTGTTTTCTAATTGTAAATTGGGCCATTCGCTGCAACACATGATCATTTAATTTAAGGGATGAAATCTGTTCCTTTTCTTGAGAAAAGGAGGACTCTCCTATTCTTCAATTCGAATTGTTTAAAATCGATCAAACATCTTCAATTATATCTGATTTATTTGTGCTTTAAGATTCATGCCATGTTAAAAAGAAATTGACACCATTTGATCAATGTTGAAGGGTTTGGATTGGAGAATAGGAGGGTCCTCCTTTTCTCAAGAAAAGGAGCAGATTGGCTTCCTTAATTTAACTGCAGTGGAAATTTCATGTATATCGATCCTTTAAAACTTTAAATTACGTATTTTTCTTTCTAAATTTCATAATATTATATTTACTCTTCTAAATTTTAAAAACTCACAAATTTACTCATTTTATTATCTTTTCTATTAATTCTCATTTTAAATTTATAAAAGCCATTTTACCTCTTAATTGAAAAAAAAATGTTTCATGCTTCAAAAAAATATGAGTCTCCTATTTGATCGGTTTATGCGGACAAATACGTAATTCCTCTATTTTTGACTCTTACACACAAGCATATACCTGTGTAAGCGTCAGAAGTAGAGGAATTACATATACATGTATAAAAGTAGAGAAATTATACATTTGTTCTTGTAAACCGACCAATTAGAAGACTATTTTTTTTTTCTAAAATATATATATATATATATATATATAGGCTGTGGCTAATATATTGTTCTGTTAGATGTTTAATCTATATTATAATCTACTTGGAGACCAAATTTTACATTTTTTAGAATTTTTTTACTATATATTAAGCTGGTTTGAAAACCGCTGATTTCAATGCTGCAGAAATTTACTGAAATCAGCGGTTTTCAAACCAGCTTAATATATAGTAAAAAAATTCCCAAAAAAATGTAAAATTTGGTCTCCGAGTAGATTATAATATAGATTAAATATCTAACGGTTTGGATTTGTTGTTTGGACATCACACGGCTAAATATAGCCCCGACAGCACCTCTGCTGAAATGCTACCAGCAGCAATTTATACAGACCATATATATATATATATATATTTAATAAAGGGTAGAATGAGTATTTTATGAATTGAAAATGATTTTTAATAGAAAAATAAAATGAGTAAATTTGTGAGTTTTTAAATGTAGAGGGGTCAATATGATATTATGAACTATAGAGGGGGGAACATATAATTTTGAAGTTTTCGAGGGAGATACATGAAATTTGGTCCTTCTTAATTATAGGTTTATATTTTTTGAGTAAAATTATTTAATATTTATAAAATATTTTTCATTTAAATGTAAAACCTACAACCTGCTAGATTTAAAAATTAAAATCTTGACCGCATTATGAGCGCATTATTTTTATGAATCGATCAAATATTATAGTTTTACTTGACCCGAATATCATTATAAAATAAAAATCCGGTCCCGGGTTATGGATGCATCCAATAAGATTGAATGGAATGAAGTGAGAGCAGATCTAGTCACCAGATTGATCCAATAAAAGTAAATCAGAATTTGAGCAGTTGAACTTGAACCCATCCACATATATATATATATATATATATAATTGTTGGCGCAACGCAACGCAACGCAACGCAACATATTTTGACCTAGCTAGCTAGCTAACCCAAATTCAATTTTAGCGACGTGACCTCAGCCCTGAGGTCGGAACCAGTACGATCAGCAGTGGAATTTCTTCTTTAGACACCACCAGCACCATTATTGTGCTATATATTGTTCCGCGCTCATAATTAAAACAATACAAACAAATTAAAAACCGCCCAGAGCTGCTTGGTTTGAGACCTTGGTATTTTTTGGCACTGCAAAAAATTAAACAGTGGGCCAATAAAAACGACATTTATAAGGTATCATGCTATTCTATCTCTACCTAGTTTTATATATATATATATATATTTATTTATTTATTTATCTGATAATGTGACAACTTATTGCTGACGTAGGAATAAAAACAGTCTCATTTGACCATAATTGTGCTCAGGCTCAGCATCAGGCATCAGCTGTTCCCCAATTGCATCAGAATGTGTTTATCTGATGGTTGTCACTTGTCTGAATTGGATACACTTTTCCTTGATAGAACTATCTCACCTATTTCATTTAAATATTGATATTTTTTTTTATGAAAATTGTTTTTTTTTTTTCTAAATATTTTTTCCTTTTGTCATTTGAAAGGTCCTTTTGCTTCAGAATTTGATAAATTAATTATGAAGTTAGTTTATATTTACTATTTTGTGAGAAAGTGTTTTGTTTTGTACTAATTGATTTGTATCTATTTTGATCGCATAATTTTTTAATAGAATATTATGTTTAAAAACAATAGCTATGAACATAACTTATCAAATTTCAGAACCAATTATTACATTGGTATTTCTTTCAAGTTTGCAAGGTAAACGAATTTTTTGGATGAAGTACTATTACAGATATGACATTTTTTATATTTCTTCATTTTATCCTTTTTATATTTGTTGATTTTATGCAGTACAATACTTTAGAAAACTCGTTTCTTTTTACCATACAATCTTCATTTTAGAAGATTTTGAGATTAAAAAAAAAAAATCACTAAAAGTTCATCAAGACGAACACAAAATATATCTAGGCTAATTTTGTTCATAAAAATGCGAAAAATAGTTTACAAGGATCTAATTTGAAATTTCTAATATAGACATATCGTGCACTATTAATATTTAATACAGAGTTTCTTCCTTTATTCCAGTCACAAGATTTGCAAATTATTTGCGAATTATTCGCAAATAATTTGTTTTTAAGTTATGACGAACCGAACGTCAAATTATTCGGTTGACCAAACTTTGACCAAATTATTTATGATAATTCACAAATTTTATGATTTTTTCCTGAATTTTACAAATATTTGCAATTTTTTCTTGAATTTTTTTCATAACATTTTTTTTTCTTCCTTGTAGGACTGAGACCTCTGATTCAAATAATTCCGAATTATATCCGAATTATTTCCGAATCATAAATTTTGGACCTTACTGTACTGAACTCGAATAATTCATTTGTCACTGTGCTTTATTTCACTATAAACCCTATTCGGCTCCGTATTGGACATGGATATAGGAATGTGATTGAAAATTTTTTAATCTAATTTTGTACTGTTTATTTGAAAAAAAAAAAAATTCATTCTAAGTGACATGAATAGTAAAAATCCGAAGAGGACCTACATACTCGATTACACAAATGACAAAATGGGAAAAGAAAATTAGCAATCACTGAACTTTGACTCTGACCCATGACCCAAATTATTTTGGTTTTCTACTTCTCTTCTTGTGAATCCGTTCGTGTGGCTTTTGCTTTCAAGACAAATGCAGCGTTATAACAGCAACATATGCTTGACTACAGAAAAATACTAATGGTAAAATCCTAATTGATACTCATCGACAAATATTTACAAGTAAAAATCGTTCAACATATGCAGCATGCAAAAAATAAAATAAAATAAAATGGCTAGTTAGTTTTGTGATCTATAATAATTAGTACACAAGCTATTTCGTTTGTTGGAAATAAAACTATTAGATTTGAGAAGGATTGGTTACACCGAGATTTTCTGAATTGCTAATTATAAAATGGTGGAATTCTTTCACTCTAACTTTTAGATAATAGTTGGTGTTTAAAACTTCAATTTATGCGACAGAAATTACGTAGTTGGAATAATAATCTTAGAGCGTCTCAATGGAAAGCTAAAACACAATTGTTACATAAATTAGATAGATATGAACAGTTAGCTGAATTAGACTCTTTGAATGGCTTGGATCAACAATAGTGGCAGGAGTGTCAAATAGATTTCAAACAATTGTTTAGGGATGAAGAGTTATATTGGCAAAATATATAGGGCTAAGACTAAGTGTTTCTTGAAGGAGATGCTAATACTAAGTATTTTCATATCCAAGCTTCTATTAGAAAAAATAAAAATTCTAATTTTGCTCTTACGATAGATGTCATTTTAGTATATGATGTACAATTAATTAGGAATCATATCACTCTTTTTTATAAAAAAATATTAGGGACTACTACAGATAGGAGAGTGTCAATTTAGCCATTGTGGACTGATGCAGAAAACTTGAATTTGGTTCAACAACAGGCTTTAGAAGCCCCATTTACACTCGAAGAGATTACTAAAACAATTTTTTTCATGTAATCCTTCAAAGGTCCCAGGTCTTGATGGTTTCTCTTTTTTATTTTATCAAATATTTTGGGAGGATATAAAACATGATTTTATAAAATTAATAGTAGCTTTTTACAACAACAATTTAGATTTAGAAAGGATAAATATGGCGTCAATTTGTTTAATACCAAAGAAAGATAATGCATCAGATGTTAGAAATTTTAGACCAATAAGTTTAATAAATTGCAGTATGAAAATAATTACTAAATGTTTAACCGATAAGCTTTCTTTATGTATGGATGTGTTGATAGATTCATCTCAAAACACATTTATTAAAGGTAGATTGATTATGGATAATATTGTTGTGGCCAATGTATTATACTAATTGTATCACTAGTTGCTCTAAAAATTGAAAATAATCGCAATTAAAAGTAAATATATGAGTTTAGAGAAATTTGACAAGCGGGGTGTTAACGAAGTTTGGCAAAACAAAGGTCTACGTCTCTGGGACTTCACAACCTCTTATGGGTACACCTTTCTATTACCCAATACGAAAGGATTACAACTTGTAAATCGTTGAGCCCTTACAATCCAGGCGGGAAGTCAACCGGCCAACTTAAAGAGATGAGAACAAGATCTAAAAGTTTAAGCTACTCAAGAGAAACACTCAATAGATTACTTTAACCTAATCTAACTCAAGATTAGTGAAGTGAGTTTGAGGTTGTTTGAATGATTTTGAAGTTTAAGCTCTCACAATAACCCCATGTTTGGTTGTGGCCTAAAGCTAAGGAGGCCTAAGTTGGTTATTCCAACTTAGGCCGGTCAAAATTATTCATGTTTGGTTGAGGCCTAAAGTTAAACCATAGCTTAAACTATTTATTGTTTGGTTAGATTTGATGGAGGACTAAAGTTTTAAAAGCCTAAATTAGTTAATTATTTATAACAAGATACTAATTATATAATATTAATATATTAATAATAATTGTAATATATTATATATTATTATAAAATTTATTTAATATATTAACAATATAAATATTAATTATATATTAATAATAATAATTAATAATAAAAAATTAATAATAATTACTAATTATATAATATTAATATATCAATAACAACTATAATATATTATAATATTATTTATATTAACAATATAGGGTATTAATTATATATTAATTATTATTATTAAAAATAAGATACTAATTATATAATATTAATATATTATAATATTATTATAATAATTATTTAATATATTAAAAATATAACATATTAATTATATAGTTATATATCGTTAATAAGATACTAATTACACAATATTAATATATTAACAATATAACATAATAATTATTTAATATATTAATAATATAAGATATTAATTATATACTAACAATAATTATTAAGAATAATATACTAATTATATACAAATAAAATATTATTATAATTATTCAAGTTAGGCCATAATGTGGAATAAAAATTAAACCACCATGTGAGGTGGCTTAATTTAGGCTAGTCTAAATATCGGCTTATGCCATCTTAGGCCGGCTTATTTAAGGCACGTTTGGTGGAATAACGAGGCCTAAACTCCTTATTTCACCATTTAGGCCACAACCAAACATGGTGTAATGGAGTAACTAAAGCTCTCAGAAAATCTCATTTAAGAAGATTAAGGCCAGCTAAGATACTTTGGGAAGAAAGCCCAAAGCCCTATTTATAGAGACAGCTCAAAAATGAGCTGTTTGACATAAAACGTTACCAACATTTTAGTTCAAAATGTGATTTAGGGTTTAAATTTTCTGACAGCTCAGTAAAATATTACAACGATTATAAAACGTTATGTAACATTTTGTACTGTCAAATCTTGATTAAAAATAGAAATTTCTAAAGCTCATATTTAATTAAAACGCTATAATTTTTGTCAAACGTTACAAAACTGATTTAATTAAATCGTTGTAACGAATATTAAAGCAGAAGTGTAAAAATATTAAAGCGGTGTATACGTATTTTAAAACGAATCGGATAAACCGGAAACCGATTGAACTCGAATTTAAATACTTCGATGAACAACGATCGCACCTAAATTGCTTCCATCAAGTATAGGCAAACACTAAAACGCTAAAACATAAATTAAACGCAGAAGGCTAATTTCCGTCTAAGACTGTAATTAGTTGTCTACACCGCCCATGCATTACAACAGTAAAATTGTACGGACATTAAATATATCTAACATACATTGAATTTAAAAGACTAGAATTCCATGTTCGCATTTAATTAGGTTGCAAATATTATTCTTTGAGAGCATTGAGCATTCAAATTATTTTTAATAATAGAATAATATATAGTAGACAGTTAGACACGAACTTTTTTTTTTATAAACCATAAATAAATAAAGTTTAAAATGGATATTAGATGGTATGATTTTTATATACCGTATTATTTTTAATATAATCATTCGTAGGGCATGATTTTTTTATTTTTGTCAGTGATGAGTCAGAGGCAAAAAGTGTTGGGGTCGAAAAATCTATTCGACAACAGGAAAAAAAAAAAAAATCGATTTTCTGTGGCGTACTACTATTCGATCGAAAATCAGTAAAACGTGTTCGTATTGAATAGACTATTTGACATTGAAAAAAAAAAATAGTTTGATGCCCTACAAATAGAGTCTATTCGGTACTTATGATTTTTTAAACCAAATAAATTAAGTTGATTCTGTAAATATTTTTTATTTATGGTTTATAAAATTTTTTTGTTAGACACTAGTACTGTATTTCGACTTAAATTTATTATATATTTAGACAAGTGCAATATCTTTATTGTAATGTTTTAATCAATATTAGGTTGAGAATGTTCTCAGATGATCACAATATGTATTATGCAATGATTAGATGGAGCTTAAAATAATGGATGGCTTGATTCTCAATTTTACTAAATAAAAAAGAATTTAATTAATGAGCCTTGTGATATCGGATCCGCAAAATATAGCAAATTAGCAGCAGATAAAAATCCATGCATGAAGCCATTATATACAGTTACAGTGTGATCTGAGATGTTTTTACTTTTTTTATGACGTCGGAATTGCCAACTCGAAAGTCGAAACAGGCCTGCATCTTTTATTTTATTTTTTTTGTCACTACGCTTCTCAGGTGTGGGCAAATGTTGCTACAATGGTAGGCCGACAGGTACTGGTAAGAGGCAGGTCGGTACAGAAGGTTTGGGACCGATCATGGCAATTTGTAGAAAGAGAGGGGCAACTGTAAAAAAAAAAAACCTGGGCATCTCTATTCAGGGGCAGTCATCTCCCTTGGATTTCGAGTTTTATTTTTTTACACCTCCTGACGAAAATGTTAGGTCCACCCATGTCTCTATTCATTCTATTCATGTGTGTGATGTGGAATATATGCATGCATGGAAGCAAAGAAATGAAATAATCTTAATCTTTAGGGGAAGAACAGGACCACCTTGCATTTTGGCGCAGCAAATTAATAGTGGGAGAGTTCAAGCTATGGCTAAGATTATATATTTTCTAGAGGATGATCTGTTACCAGAACAAGAATAGGCTAAATTCAATTCAATAATATATAGTTGTAGAGATTATTTTTGAGATATATAGATCAGATTCGTACATAGTCAATTTGGAATGATCTCCCATAGAGAAAAATAAAAAAAAATATGATCTTTAACTTTTTTCTTTTATAAAAATCAATCCTTCTTCAATAAAATTAAAGCACCAATGTTGTACCACATACGTACCATAAATTTGGAAGAACAATAACAATAACAATATTAATAGAATCATCACACTATATGTAGGCAGGAGTGCAGGACATGTTGCACGTGCCACGGTGCATTTGTTGCATGCATGCATCTCCTGATATTAACAGTAATACGTACAATATATATAGTTTCTATTTCATCATTATATATATATATATATATATATATATGAACCCCCTCCGGCCAAAAACCAGAACAATAAATAAATAATTAAAAGAAAGAAAACAAAACAACCACCGGGACCGGGTATACGTACATCTCTTGAACATGCCTTTATTTGGAGATCATATATATTTATTTATATAAATCAAACAACTGAAAGTGACATAAGCTACTATATATATATAGCTAGCGCGGCAGATTCTTACATGCATGCATGATTGGAATAATTTGATCTCAGATTGACAAATCGGTGCTACAAGATGTATTCTATCTTTTTCTTTTTCTTTTTTAATATGAGGATGGAGGATGGCTCATGGCCTCATGGGCCATGGCTGGATGGGAAGGAGCTAGAAGTCTAGAACAAATGAAGCAGACAATAGGCAAACTTTGGGTGCATCTAACTTGGACAAAAAACATGACATGACTAGCTACCATTTCTGTAGCTAGCTAGGTAGCTAGGGGCCTTACTTTAGTGGTCTCCAAATTTAACAATTAATATAAATATCATCTGCTCGATCTTGTAGATTTACCAAGGCCTATATATTTAATTTACTTATATTCATATATATATATATATATATATATATATATATATATATATATATATGAGGAGGGATCCACTTACAACAACTTCAAAGTTACAACATCTTACAACATTATTTTTTTTTTCATTTTCATAGTCCAAATTGTCAATCCAAACCATTAGATATTCAATATATATTAAAACGTGCTTGGAGACCAAATTTTACATTTTTTGAAATTTTTTTGCTATTTATTAAGATGGATACAAAATCGCTGTTTTTTAATGGTGCAGAATTTTAATAAATACAGCGATTTTGTACCCATCTTAATAAATAACAAAAAAATTCAAAAAAATATAAAATTTGGTCTCCAAGCACGTTTTAATATAGATTAAATATCTAACGGTTTGGATCGACGATTTAGACTCTGAAAATGAAAAAAAAACAATGTTGTAAGATGTTGTAACTTTCAAGTTGTTGTAAGTGGATCCCTCCTCTGTATATATATATATATGAGGAGGGATCAAGTTACAACATTTTTTGAGTTACAACAAGTTATAACAAGCTCTTTTTTTAATTTTGGAAGTCCAAATCATCGATCCAAACCGTTAGATGTGATCTCTACAATAAAATGTGCTTGGAGACCAAATTTTATATTTTTTGAAATTTGTTTACTATTTATTAAGATGGGTACAAAATTCAATGGTCTGAATTTGACTAGTTTTTGTACCCATCTTAATAAATAGTAAAAAATTTCCAAAAAATGTAAAATTTGGTCTCCAAGCACATTTTATTGTAGAGATCATATCTAATGGTTTGGATCGACGATTTGGACTTTCAAAATTAAAAAAAAGCTTGTTGTAACTTGTTGTAACTCAAAAATGTTGCAACTTTATCCCTCCTCTCTCTCTCTCTATATATATATATATATATGTTAATAAGAGATCATTAAAAGTAGAATTCATAAATGTTGTCATTTGTAAAAGTAAATTAGTATACATATATATAGATTCTCTAGTTACATATGCTTGTGCATTTGTGTGTGAGAGTTACACCATTTGATTGTATTTAAAGCAAAAAAAAGAAGCATAAATGAAAGTACTCTCTTATTTCTTTTTAATTCACTAGTGGAGAACTTGAAATTAGTGTCGGACATTAGGCGACACTAATCGGGCTGATACTAATACTTTGTAAATAGCCGACACTAAAAGTAAGGCATTAGTGTCGGCTATTTATTAAATGGCCGACACTAATACTAACTTTTAGTGTCGGCTATTTTTTAAAAAGCCGACACTAATAAGTACTAGTGTCGGCCATTTAATAAATAGCCGACACTAATACTTATTAGTGTCGGCTTTTTAATAAATAGCCGACACTAATGCTTTTTTTTTTAAATAAATTTCAAAAATTCACTATAAATCATAGAAAATTTTAAAAATGAAATTTTTTTGTTCTGGAATGCTCATATATTTTTGCTGAACTATATATAAAACAAGATATCAAATAATTCATCATAATTTACAAATAACACTCACTAAATAAAATATCATTCAAATTGCTCATTTATTGTTATCATACAAACTCTAAAACAGAAAATACATAAAAGATACATAAAAGACCCTAAATAAAATATGCATACAAACCATAAAACAGAAAATACATAAAAGATGCATAAAAGACCCTAAAAACTCACAAATTATAAAGAAAAGTCCAAAAGTCCATAAAGGAAGACTCGGATCGCGAATCTGAGCCCGCGAATGAGAGAAACAAATCTATAGATTTGTTTCAAATCTGGTTTTGGGCTGTGGAGTTCCTGTCAAAATTTCAGCCCGATCCGATGGACGGATCAAAAGTTAGGCCCCTTTTCGTGAGGCATGCGCAGGACCATATCGGAGAGAAGCGTGAAGCGAAGTGAAGTTCCTGTGGAGTTCCTGTCACATCTTCTGGTATTCGCCTAGAAGAAGCGGCTAGGTTTGAGAAGATCAGATCGGAGAGAAGCGTGCATTTTTAAACCCTAGGCGTACGTTTGAAAGAGGTGCGCGGGACTTAAAATGAAATTTTTTTAGCTTTAGTGTCGGCTATTTATAAATAGGCGACACTAATAACTGAGAATTAGTGTCGGTTGTTTATAAATAGTCGACACTAATTGTTAAGTATTAGTGTCAGTTGTTTATAAATAGCCGACACTAATATATTAGTGTCAGCTGTTTATAAACAGCCGACATTAATTCTCAGTTATTAGTGTCGCCTACATATAAATAGCCGACACTAATATTATTAGTGTCGTTTTTTTGTAAACGACCGATACTAAAGTATTAGTGTCGGTTTTTTAAGGCGACACTAATTGTATGTTCTCCACTAGTGATTGTAACCATCTAATTGGTGAACCTAATATACAATATACAATATACAATATATATATATATATATATATATATGAGGTGGGCTACGGTGAGTTGCGAAGTAAAGCTACTATTTTACTTCACGCTCATAATTTTACGATTTTAAAGTTCAAAACGTCGATCTGAACCGTTCATCTTATTCTCCATATTGAAATGTGCTTGGAGACCAAATTTTACACTTTTTGGAATTTTTTTACTATTTATTAAGTAATTTTGAAAGTCGCTGATCTGATGGTCCAGAAAATTTTACTGTTTTTACTGTTCACAGCAAAACAGCAGTTTTAAAAAATGCTTAATAAATAGTAAAAAAAATTTAAAAAATGTAAAATTTAGTTTCCAAGTACATTTCAATATGGATTAAAGATTTAACGGTTCGGATCGGTCGTTTGGACTTTCAAAATGAAAATACGGCGTGAAGTAGAAACGCGTTTTACTTCGCAACTCACCGTAGCCTATCTCTCTCTCTCTATATATATATATATATGCTGAATGAATTAAGAAATTAGTTAATTATGTATGTTCAAGGTATCAGACAAAAGTGCTTGTGCATATTCATCATATTTTATTAGTTTTTTCTAGTACTAATTCTCTATTTAGTCACAAAAATACTGTGCTTGATACTAGTTCTCTTTCTGAAAATGATTAGCAGTCCCAGTTTCTGGTATAGCTAGCAATATATATATATATATATATAGAGGAGGGATCAAATGACACCGTCCATTTTCAAAGTCTAAACAGTCGATTCAAATTGTTCAACTTGATGGATATGTTAAAATGTGCTTACAGATCAAATTTTACATTTTTCTGAATTTTTTTTTGGTTTATTTAGAGGGGTTCAAAAATTCAACGGTCTGAGTATAGCGATTTTGTTAAATACTTAATAAATAGTAAAAAGAATTCAGAAAAATGTAAAATTTGATTTTCAAGTTACTCTTAATATATTCATCATATTGAACGGTTTGGATCGACTATTTGGATTTTGAAATTTCAAAAATAGACATTGTCACACCATGTCACCAAAATAGTGGTGTAATCCGATCCCTCCTCATATATATATATAGAAGCTTATTTACAAGTTTCCAAACGATACAAAAGTATAACCCTGAATCAATCAAAATAGGTTTTAGTCCAGCTGAAGTATCTATGGCCAAGTTAACAGCTTGCATCATTTGATCTAATTAATTTCAATTAAGGAAGCTTAAGTAGAAAACCAGATCATCTTCTATTACTTTGCAGAGCTTTTTATCAAAGTGCAGGTATAGTTTAGACAAAGTAAATAAAAAATTGTAAAATTGAACTAGCAGTTGATCTTGTTTTCTGCAGGAGGAAGAACTATTTTATTTAGTAAATTATGTGCTTACCGCATGCACTTGCTTTTTACATCTAATCTATCTTTAAGTTACCTAGCTAGTTAAAAGAATTGATAACTACAATAGTATTTTTGTTTTTTGTTTTTTTTATCATTTAATTAGTTTACTTTGTATATCGTCTGCGTCATTTTGAACCGGACCAGATGTTCTTAGGTATTTTTTAATTTTGAGCACCTGAGACAACACAAACAATTTTTTTTTATTATAGACATTTGAGTTTGGAAGACTAGACTTTTATTTTATTTATTTTTAATAAAGAAAAGTTTTTGTTACTTATTTATTATTTGTGTAGGTCTATTATATATATTCCTAATAAAGAAACCATGCACATGCCTATATAGTATATACATTATCCATTGCTTTTGTTAAAAATTAACCATGCATGTGTCAGTGTCACTGATACGTGGCAGGGGAGTGGGGACCAATGACTGACAAAAGATTTGCATCTTATAAGGAAATATATCAATAAAGATTTTTGGTTGTCTTTATTGACTTGCCTTGTTTTACCTAGCTAGACAGCTAGTCTCAACTCTCAACTCTCAACTCTCAACTCTCAAGTGCATGAGTTTACTTAGAAATTAGAATGGTAAGATTAATTTGAACCATGATGATGATGTCATCTATAATGGCATTGTGGTGTGGGAGTATATATATATATAAATGTGCCATGTTTTGAAGTTTTGTCCTGCATGCATGTGTGCCTCGTCTTTCATATGCCAAATTAATGTGTTAAATTTTGCCTAAAATTAGTTACTGGTTTGCTGTGGTCACAATCACATTCTTTGTTATTTGTGCATAATTAATGTCAATTAGCAAAAGCAAACATCTAAAAAATAAATTAAATAAAATAACATCGCATTGCATAATTATATCAATAGTGAATTGAAACCTACATGAGATGATTTTTTTCAGCAATATTACTGAGTGAAATTATTTGATCAACCATTATTTTTAAAAGCAAGGACAAAGTGTTGTACCTTAAAATTCAATGTTAAAAAAACAGAGATCTAGAAGGTCGGACTTTCAAAATAATGCATTTTCAATTTGACAAACATACTGAAAATTTTGCATTTTCAATTTCTTACAATATCTTTTATCAATTTTTAATTTCATAAATTTTACACCTGTACGTATTTTTCTTATTTGGTCTTAGCCCATATATAATTATGAAACTGTGTACTTAAGTCTCAAATGAAACTCCATAACAAATTAAGGAGACCGGTTCATAGTCAATTGTTAAGCAGAGAATCAGACAATCACTGTTTTTTTTTTAATTTTTTATTAAACATAATATTTGTCTTTAAAGCAAAACATTTATTGTTTTAATTAAACATATATAATTAATAGAGACAAAATATTTATTGTTATTAAAATAGATGAAATCATACATATATATAAAAATTTACAACTTTATTATACTTATTATCTCTATTAATAGCAAAACATAGTCAGTCCTGGTCCCCTTAAAATATGTCCTTAGTTGTTTGTACTAATACTTACACATATATATGAAAAGAAATTACAGATGTAATATATTTTCAAAAAAGAGACATAATGGTATGGGGAAGATAATGTGCCGTTTTAGCTGCCTGAGACAGAGCATAGTGCAGATTAATATTTTTCTTGGTTGTTTGCATATAATGCACATTAAAAAGCCTGAATCAGATCAGATCGTAGTATCGTACCTTCTTTTGCACAAATTATTGGTTGATCCTATTACTTCATGTGCTTCTTTTTCATATTATTATTATTATTATTATTATTATTATTATTATTATTATTATTATTATTATTATTATTATTATTATTATTATTATTATTATTATTATTATTATTATTATTATTATTATTATTATTATTATTATTTTTATTTTTTTTTGTTTTGTTTTTTTCTTTTAAATTTTTATTATGAATGAACCTGGACATTTGGGACCAGAGAAATTAATTGCTGCGGTAATAAAAACATATTATTTCATGAGTGATGCATGTACATATATTTGAACAATTTGAATTCATAGTTCGAAGTCAATACAATAGCCTTTTGGAGGTGTGTTCACCAACCTCTCTTAATGAACATATCACACCCTAATTTTGCTCTTGTACGTTAGAATATAGTTCACATATATACAACTGTTTTGGAGTCCAAAGCTATAAAACTGTCAATTCTACAAAAGAAATATTTTTTTATTCATTTAGTTGGATGATTTGGTTCAGATCAACTAATTAAACTGCTTTACGTATTTTTGCGGTAGACTAATTGGTTGAGTTCAAACCATACCGATTACAAATTGTTCATGACAATTTTTGAGGCAAAGATTTGATTGTGTATATATAGCATTAAACCAATAATTCTTTGGTAAATATAAATTAGTAATTATGTATTAATCTAATAATTAAAAAAATAATGTTATCTGTATAATTGGTTACAGAGGTTGCAAATTTAAACATCTGATTAAATATTTTTTGTTCATAAACATTTGTTAGAAAACTTTACCTCTCTTATCGTTTTTTATTGTTGTTGTTGTTGTTTTTAGATCTTGGAACCTAAATTATGAGGCAGATTAAATGTGAAAGATCGTAGGAAATTTTTTGCTGCGTGCGTTTGTCGGATGGAGACAAATCTAGAAATGATTGCCAGCATTTGCACATTAATTTATCCCTATTTTTAAGGAGTCCGTATTAATTAATTCTCATATATATCTGAAAGTTTGAGTTAATTCTAAATGGAGCCAAATTTATTTCGGTGCCTATTAGAAATGGAGGAGGCCAGTATAAATGTATAAATGTATAATATATGATTCGTTCTCGTGCAGAAAGAATTTGAGATATCTCGACTCAGAGGATGCAAATTCATGTTTTAAGGCCGTACGTGAACGGCGGAGAGATTTAAAGGCTGATCGGGACCGTTATTTTCCGATAAAATCCACCTAAGATTTGTTTTATTCTTTTCTCAAAATTCTGAATGACGAACTCTGTACAGCATTTAGTGCAGCGAGTCACAGTTACGCCTCAACGGGTTAAGAAAATATCATGCAGCACACAGTTGATATGGTGTTTACGGTACCAGTAACTGCCAGTACCTCATATTTTGAGTTAGAATCTGGAACATTCGATTATACGAATTGAATGATCTGGATCCTATATGCACTACCTCAAAATTTGAATTACTACAGAGTACAGAAGCTACGAATTTCCCACTTACGTGCTCTTGACTCTCGAGGTGGTGACAGTTGTCGTCCAACTACATATGTAGTTCATATTTGATTAGGATCAAATTATAACATTATTATCATGCCCTTTATCAGTCAAATGAAATAGTAATAATATTGCTATTACTATTACTTTTACTATTATGGTCAATTATTTGTAGTCATACCATGATTTTGGGGAGTTCACTTTAACAAATCCAATTAATTCATCTAATCCAAAACAGAACAGGAAATGTGATCATAGGCTCAGAGCTGCTAGCCTAGGGATCAAATTATTATAACATTATTAATTTATTATCATGCTCTTTACCAGTTGAATGAAATAACAATACTATTATTGTCATTGATTATTTGATTTGGAGTCAACCATGATTCCGGGGAGTTAATTCCCACAAAACAATCCAATCCAATCCAATCCAAAACAAAACAGGAAATTTTAAGAATCACATCACATGCATTCATGATCCTACTCAAGCGTGCGCACCCACCCACCCACATGGAAATGGAATACATACATACTTGCATGCCTTATCCATATATGAAGCATGCGATACTCATTTTATTTGCAGACATACGTATCATTTATTATTTTATCTTCAATGTTTTCATTAACTTTCTTTTGACTATGACCGAGATTTCGGTCTAGTAATCTAAAAACGGGCTTCATACTGGATATTTAACAAGCCCATTTTTCTCTTCGCTTTCTCTTTCTTCATCTTTTTTTTTTTGGTTCATGTTACTTCGATTCTTCTAATTTTTAACGTGCAAGAAAAGATGATGGAGTATATAACAACTAAAGCAAATAAGGTAACACATTGTTGAACTTTATGTTTGAACCAAATTTTGTTAAATTGATAATCGTTTAATCCATAAGATATTAAACAAAATGAAGAAAACATCTTAAAGTGTAAAGATATTCACAACCAAAATTCAAAATTCAGATTTGCATATAGAATTTGACCTGCTAGCATTAAGTGATGAAATAAGGTACACCAATGCTGTTGCTGTTTTAGTTTTTGAGAGAAAGATTGAAGTCTTGCCTTTATATTTCATTACGAGACACCAGTGATGCTAACTTGCTCAAAGAAGTATTAGTCAAGATAATCCATCATTGTTTCTATCAATTATGAATGTTCTATACACTACATATTTGCAACCAAAATAACCCTACCACATTTTACATTGTGGTTTGGTCAATTTTAATTACATCATCAACTACTATTTCCATTTTCCTTTGACACATGAAAAAATTGTATCCAAAGTATGAATCAGGAATTGATGTCAAACGACCTGAACCAATTGGTGATAGTTCTAGAGAGAACCCTTGTTTCATTGAGAGAGATTGATTTCAAACTCTGAGCGAGAGCATCTGCTGGTGTGTAAAGTGGGCCCACTGGCCATTTCAAATCCTGGGAAGAACGAAATAAATATTAGGTAAGATTTTGCAAATGATGATGCTATAGTAATGGTTACTACAGGTGCTAAAGAATAGCTATTTATATTCAATCAAATATGACAATTTTGCCTGATGGTCGTCCAAAGTTTTCTTTACGGCAAAAAATTAAACCATATCAAGTGACTTTTGCAAGTTATGACCAGAATCTGTCGAAAATCTGCCCCAGATACAAGATTTATTAAATGTAATTTGCAACTCAAGTTAGATAGCATTACTACAAGAAAAGTGCTCCAATAGAGAAAGGTTTTGTTGGATGGATCATATTAATTTAGTAAGATGTTATGCTATGAAATCGAGGTTTCCAAAAATCAAATGACAAGGATATGAAGTAATTTTGTTATAACTCGGACTTATTAGTAAATATTTTCTAACTCAAATTACTAGCCTTAAAAGCAAAGCAATCACTCCATGCCCTTATTTAATAAGATGGTCAAAATTAATTTCTGATTTTCATTCTAAAATATGGTGTACTGGATAATATATTTTTTTTTTTTGGAAAAAAAAAACAACAATTCATACCTGAATGCATGGTGTAAGGTGATTTCCCGATAAGGTCACTTTTTCTATCTTGCCACCAAATGACTCAACCCTTGGTCTCAATACCTCCTCTATAGTATCTGTTTCATCAATTGCATCCGTACTGAACTTGACCTAGATCAATGATTCAGGCAAGCTTAAGGTTAGGTTGATGCATAGTTGCAAATTAGGGTAAAGTTTGGAACAAATTGCACTGAACTTAGGCTTAATGTAGAAATTGAATATCAAGTAAGGTCAGTTAAAGAATGACAATGATTAATAAACTTCGGTATTTTGGTATACTGATACAAGATAGAACATGCAATAAGCAGCTTAGGAAGTATTAAATTTGAAATTACTACTAACTTCGGGATTAATTAAGTCCTAAGTTGGCATTTGAAGTGATCACCATTCACCACAAACAGAATCAAACCATAATCAAGTTGGAACAAAAGAAAAAAAAATAACCAAACGAAATAACGTTTGCTCAATGCAGCATTTACCAGTAAAGTGCGGGGAACACAATATGACTTCTTAAAGAACTCACGATTTTCAGGAGGAGTCGGCTTGAACTCTGATGTGCCTTCTCTAACCTAAAATTGAAAAAAATAAAATACATGCACCAGAATTATCTTTAAAGGAACCGGAATACTATGATCATCGTTGACATGTTCGCACCAGAATACTGCCCATCTAATTGCTTTTGTTTATAAATTTGCTCTTTATATTTCATTTGTATTTATAATTTTCATTATTTTTTAAAAAATTTGTAAAACCTCCAAGTATTGTTATGGAGTAGATAGTTTCAGGAGAAAGGCCGAGTTCAGTAGGAGAATTGCACAAAATACTAACAAATGTGATATTAGGCAGTTGTATATAAAAGAAACTTACAGTAAACTGCGAACACAAAAATTAGAGAAAATTTAGAGAAAGCAACCTGATTGAAAACGGATGGCAATTGGTCGACAAATTTAGTGAGAGATAAATAAGCTTCCTTATCAAATTCCTGTATTAATGATCCAGCCGTGTCCATCAATGCCTTCAATGAACTCTCTGTATAGACATATCCATTAACAAATACTCAGGTATAATTACAACTGGTATTAAGATAAATTTAGGATTATATTGAGTCACATTTCAGCCTTGTTCAATTATGCAGTTAGCAAGAGAGACGAGATCCCAATGGAATCTTAAGGCACAATTAAGCCTAAATTTTATACATAAGATTTGATTGTGGATCATATATAACCAATTCCATACCAGAAGCACTTGTAGCCAATGAATAGACCGGAGATGCTTCCACAATAGGAATTACTTGGCTCATAAATGGGCCTAACTGAAACAATTCAGTGCATACCATGAGTAAAAGAAGTTGAGAACTTGAATTTCTGAAAAATATTCTTAAAATAGAGGTTGTTCAATCAAATTAAAAACAAACCTGCTCAAAATATGGTACAGCTTCTGTAGCTGGCCTATTGTTGAATGATACAATTGCATTAGCCTATTAATTAAAAAAAAAATTGATTGCCCATAAGATGTCAGAAGAGAATTTGCACAATAAGTTGATGTGCAGTACGTGTTAGAACTTTAAAGCACATATAAATGTTATATTACTGAAAATAGTATAATAGACCAAAAGGTTGGAAAAAAAAAATCTCTGTTGCTAAATATTGAACTGAGACAAACCTGAGGCAACTTCTCATTGAAGTAACTGCCCACAAGCAATTGAAGCAGAGCTCCATTACTGTACCAAAAGAACCAAATGCAACAAGGTTCATAAGCCCCTTTTGGTTTACACAATTTACTTGTACAGGATGAAATTGATTAAATTTTATGTCAGAGACAATAATTAATGCAATGACCTATGCCCGACAGAGTAGAGAGGAAGGCCAGAGATGTCAAGAGGAGTTATGCGAGCCTCAGGCAGACCCAACTCCAATAGCCCATCATAGCAAGCATGGAAACTATTATACACCTGACGTGCCGCCATTTCATGATTGAAGGTCACATTGTATGGCACTGACACAACCAGATAGCCTTCCTTGGCTAGCAGCTCCATCAAGTGGCTGGTTTACCAGAGAGAGAATTACCATATAAGAAATGATACATTACTATACTATCTTCTTCTCAAAATGGTATTGGTACTGTACTGTACCAATTTTTGTAATTCTGCATTTTTAATTTGAATATAATAAGGAAGTGATCCTTCAGAAAGTCTCAGTAGACATCAACTAAACAATAAGACAATTAAAATGGCTAAAACACACATAGAAAAAAGGAAAAGAGAAAATGATTGGCATCTCCCAAGTTTATGGTAACTGAACCCCGGTACAATGAGGTAACGATCATTAAGATAACCTAGTTTAAGTTAATCAATAAATATCAAGCAACACACCTATAAGTGACCTCAGGTACGGCTCCAACGAAGGCACCTCCCAAGAACTTGACGACGGCCAGCGGTTTTCTCCCTTGCGGCGGCGGCACGACCAGACACGTGTCTCTCCGTATGTACGGCTTTGGCGCTGGAGAAGGCCTGAGAGACCCGATGAAGCCATCGGAGAGGAAGGGAAGAGACGAAACCACCCTTGCTACGTGAAGAGGCTGGGCTGTTGTACGAATGGCGGATGGGGAGAGAAGGGTTAGTGTTTTATTTGAGTGGGAAGTAGGGAAGGTGGAGCTGGAGAGGGGAGGAGCGTGAGAGGAAGAGCAAGAGCAAGAGCAAGAGAGCGCCATTGTATTCGTTTGGGGAGCTTGTGAGAGAGAGGGAGTGTGACCATGTGTCAATTTCTCGTTCGTCAGAAGAAATTGAAGTGAAAAGTTGGAGGTGAAGAAAACTTGATCTCAACTCTACAAGTCTCATCGCATGTCCCTAGGCTGTGTGGCTGTGTCAGGGTATAACTAAACTGGATGATCATGTGAGATCTGAACCGTCCACAACGATTTGACAGTCCAGATTAAAGTATAAATTTTTGCAAGTTGATATCAAAGTTAGAGAGAGTTGACTACAACTGTCGGATCATAAATTAAAGAGTATAGATGTAGTATAGACTACTAATGAGTTTGTAATTTTGGAGAGGAACCAACGATTCGTTTGGTATGGGCCTAAAAGTGGTAATTGGGCTTAAAGTGGGGATGGGCCTAGTTCTACTGTCTGGGGTCTATTGGTAGGCCATGCAGGAACGAGCCGGCGACTGCAAGCAAAGGATCATTTTTCTTTTCGTTTGGATTTGAAGGATCTTCGTTTTCTATTGCATAAATATATTGCGGATGAGTTTTCATATTTTTCTAAAAAATATTGTTTGTACAAATTATGCGCATAAAATAATGCTATTGTTAAATTAATTTATTAGTAATAAATTAAACTCAGATTAAATGTGATATAATGAAAGTATTTGCAAATATTGCGCATGTATATACGTTTATATGTTTTTAAAAGGTCAAATTCTTTTGGCAAATAAAATTGACATTTTAGAAACATTAATAGGTGAGTTTTTTTTTTTTAAATTGACCTTTTAAAACAATTTTCTTTCATGTATTATGTACTATTTCTATTTTAGCCGAAAAGGTAACCAAAACTTTGTTATCCGGGATACCTCTTTGTTTCATTCAATGTACAGACTAGTATGATTCCTATATAATTCACGGTGGCAAAACATATTATAATTTTAAATTCTAAAGAAAATGTGTAACATGTGTAAGAAAAATGTCTAATCATAGTTTCAATGTCAAATGAGTTATTTTTCTGGCTGTGACGCATACCTAGTGGTATTTAGACACACATTTGTGTGCGTGTCACAAGAAAATGAACCATTTACCGGCCCTAGCTAGCCAATTAAAAGGCTAAGCAATTCTCTTAAACATGCTTCATTTTTTTTTTTAATAAATAATTAAATTAGCACTTTATAAATTTAAAATGACTTCTAATAGAAAAGGGCAATTGATTGGGTAAGTATGTGAGATTATTAAAATTTAAAAGGGCAAATATGATATTATGAATTTAGAGGGAGAAATGTATAATTTGTAGATTTTCAAGGGATATATATATATATATATATATATACACACACACACACATGAAATTTCCAGTGCAAATTTGAATGCAATTTCAGTAGAGATGCATGCTCTCTAGAAGGGATATAGAAGTGGGTAATCTTCCTATAGAGGCAGCCTCCAAGTAGAAGTCATGCAAGAGGATTCTGAGCAAAAGCAACTACTTTTCAAGAAAGGAATAAAGGCTTATCTGTACTTGCACACAACTCATAATTCCTACTTCAATCTTAGTAGAAACTAAACATAAAGCACTCTAAATAAACTATTAACAGTACTTCATATCTTACACCATCTCCAATTCATCATGCCTTGTTTCGATTCTCCATCTAATCCGAATGCAACATTGTAGAAAACAAAGGAGAGAATGGATAAAGATGAACAAAATCAAGAACAAAAGATATTTTCTTCTCATGCAAAGTGCTTTTGTTACTTCATAATATTACTGGTGACAGTATCTATAGTGATCGTTTCAGCAATTCTAGTTCTGAAGTTTGCTGTAAGGTTTAGAAAACCCATGTTCCATTTCCAATCAATTCAACTTGACCCAAATTTCAGACTGGATTACAGCAATTCTACCATGGAAAACAACCATACTTGCTCAGTTGCCTCCTTGGTTTTTTCGACTAAGAACCCTAATAAGTTTGGAATTAGGTACAGCACCTCTGTTCTTAGGGTAATATATGGGAACAATTCAATCGGTATGATTGAGGTGCCTAGCTTCTACCAGCCACCAAAGACTTCGAATGTTACGGTGTTCATGCATCTGCTGTTCAAGCAACTGAATTTAAGCCAAGCGATTAATGAAGAATTGATGGCTGTTGCTGGCACACAAAATAAGCGCCTTGAAATTCGAATTAATGGCGCCATAAGAGCACAGACTCATGTGCTTAATTTTCCGTTGCCGAGAATTCATGTATGTATTACTACTACTGATTTTTGTCTTTAACATCACAGCGAATAAAACATATTCAGTTCTATTCTGAATTTATTAGAAAATATATCAAAAGGGTTTGCACTCTCCTGGTATATAATCTTTGTTAATACAATGTAAGCATGTACCATGCAACAAAGGGTTTTCTATAATAAATCGACAGACACGGAGTAACTTTATTTGGCTGAATTTATATATGATAACAATTACATATTGATATCATTCTTAATTGTTATTTGTTACTGTAGGTTTCTCTTGATTGTACAATAAGCACAAATTACAGTGATATTGTGGCCAGCAAAGGAGCGCACTACGTCGGGAAGACCAAGGTATTGCCCTGAATTCTGTTGGAGCAACTGAAAATTTTCTTTTTAAAAATTGAAATGTTTAAATTTCTTTTGTGAGACTATAATTTTTAGGTTTCTTTCTGGCAGGCTCTCTCCCTCTCAAGCTTTCCACACATCTCACAAAAGTGTTCTATGGCAATGCAAATAAACCCGAAGACTGTAAATAGTGCTTCCCTGTTTACTCAAAAGAGTTGCTTCTGATTACACAGACATTTTTTTAATTTTAGGAGGTTTTTTTTTTTTCTGTAATTAAGATACATTTATTCATTCTCTAAATGTATATAATTTTTCTTTCTGAATTTCTGTACAATATGCTATTTTCATATGGATTCATATATATATTTTACAATTTTTTTAGTTGTAAATTGTAGGAATAATAATAATCAAGTTGAATTGAATGTAATTGCACTTACTTTTGCTTCGTTGAACAACTTAATCAACCAAATACTCTTAATTATCCTTGGAGGTGATGGGGCACCACAGTGTCCAATTTTACAATACAACTTATTTTAAAACAAAAATAAAGTCAAATTTCCATGTATATAATGCAAATTCTAGTAGTGACATTTAAATTAGTACTTGTAAAGTTCGATAAGATACTTGTACATTGAAACTTGCCAATTTTTCATATCAGTATTTATATTGTCTTTACAAATATGATGAAGATGCTCTCATTTTGTTGTCTTCCTGGAGTGCCTATGAGAAATCGTAATAGAATTCTCAAAGCCTTGTTTTATAATAGTATTCTCAAAGTCAAATAATTAAGGCCCATGAGATTTCCGGCCCATATGACAGCTCCATCGTAGCCCATTGGTAGTGACTAGCGAGTAGCGAGACTTAATTTGGATTTTGGAGCATGCCCAGTTGATGATTCATTAGGTTTCCATGATTATCTTGCGTGAATTAGACCAACGCAATGTGTTTGGAATTAGAAACCAATTTTCACAATAATATTGGGAAGTGTTACAATAACTTAATTCAACTAGTATTACTTATAATAATCCTACTAACAAAATTACTTCACTAATTTTAATTTGTAATGAGATTTGGTTATATTAAGTTATTGGAGGAAATTACAAACAATGTACCGAGTTATCATAAATATTATTATTTTTTTAATAATAAAACTAAACAGACATAAACAAATCTAAATATTAGCCACATAAAAATGTTCTGTGGCATGATTTGATCATAAAGTGGTACGAATAAAAAAAAATTTAGTTTTTGAAATCCTTTCTAATTGTATAACAGATTGGGACAGTAAATGTAGAACATACTGAGACAATACATAACAACGCGATTTTAAACTATAGAACATACTAGTACAGAGTGGCTTCTAAAATCTCCTAAATACAAAAATTAAAACCTCCTAAATACAAAAATTAATGATGCTGGTATGCGTAGCTTTATAAGCAATTGCATTAAACTAGTACCTAAAAATATGAACCCAAAAACATAATGCCAGTATCAAAAATAATAATTTCATTAGAAAAGCAGGCGAATGCAGAAATAATCTAGAATATGATTTAAAAACAAGGTTTGCATTTTTTATTTTATTAATGAATAAAATCTATGTATTCCTTGTTTTAAGAAAACATAATCAAACATCTTGTATGCAACTTAGGGTGTGCTCCGCAATTGAGGGTGAAAACCTTCATTAATGGAAGGGGAAAGAAGACGCTCACCTCTGAACAGTAATCTTTACACCCCGATTTGGGGGTGAAGATTGTCGCTAAAAATCACTACGCGTTCATCTCCGCACAGTACGCGTTCACCTTCGAACAGTACGCGTTCACCTCCGCTTCCTCTCCGCTTCTTTAGTTCTGGGGCAGGTGAAACCTTCGAGCAGGTGCGGTCTGAGACACCGTTCACCTCAGCACAGTATATTTTCCTTCCTCTCTTTTCGCGTAACCTCAATTAAAGCACACCCTTAAGAAAAAGTTTTACACACTAACAACCATGTAACTCGATGGGCCCGACCTGAAATAAAAAAATGCTTTTACAAAATTATTTTAACATCAACAAAGAATCACACACGAGTCAACTATCAACTAAGAATTATAATTAAGAGTGAATCTATAAAGTTTTCACAAACGGTGTTCAGGTTCATAATTGTGGCCAACAATAAATCACACTATGTCGGGAAGACTAAAGTATTGCCTAAAAACTTTTGGAGCAATTGAAATTTTTTCTTGTAAAGATTGAAATGTTTAAATTTCTTTTGTTAAGTTATCCAATGTTGTAAAACTTTATCCAATTTTAATTAGGTTTCTTTCTTTCGGGCTCTCTCACTCTCAAATTTTCCACACATCTCACAAAGGTGTTATTTGACAATTCATATTAATCCGTCTAAGGTGGTAAATAGTGTTCCACTGTTTACTCAACAAAATTACTTGTGACTACACAAACTTTTTAATTTTAGGAGGCTAAATGTATATTCATTTTTTTTTTCCTAAATTTATGTGCAATATGCCAATTTCATACAAATTCAAATTCATGCACATTTCTTACTATCCTTTTTGAGTTGTAATTGAAGGCATTACAAAAAATCAACTTAAATTGGATGCAATTGTACTTTTGCTTCATATAACAGCTTTAAAATATATATATATATATATATATATGCTTATTTATCTTCGGAGGTGATGAGGCACCAGAGTGTCCAATTTTACAATACAATTTTTTTTTGTTGAAAAAAGACTTGTAAAGTACAATGTATTTCTTCTCTTTTGTGAATTAAGTATAGTCGATACAATTCAAGACAAATAAAGAGCTCCATGCTTTTTATAATTTCCTATAATTTCCCCGTTTAAAAAATAGCAGAGCACGCATTGTTTCAAAAAAAGACATCAAACAATTAATAATACAACAAGGTGTGATATATAATTAAGTTGGTACTAATGGTAAGTGTTACATTGATAAAGAGCAATATAGCAATCTATCCTATATTCACAATTATTTCCAATGAATAAAGACCAAACAAGAACAATTATATTACTCCCCCCCATTCCATCCCCCCACCATCCCCCCACTCTATTTCTTTCCAAATTAGTTTTATCTCATTTCAATTTCATTCACATTTCTCATAATTTATGAGAAATTTTGCGAATCTAAAATCACGAACATTATCTACGTAATTTTCTCTTTCAAACGAGATCCATGATGACATACTTTTGGATAAGTCGTTACAGAAGTATTTATCTTTCATCGTGCAAGTATTTATACCTATACAAACATATGAAAGTATTACTATAAATTAATATAAGTATTTATACTGATATATGAAAGTATTAATATCAAGTATTATAAGTATTTATACTGACATATGAAAGTATTAATATCATGTATTATAAGTATTTATATTGACATATGAAAGTATTAATATCAAGTATTATAAGTATTATATGCAAAAAAATACTTTCAAGTATAGATATAAATACTTGTATGATGAGAGATAAATACTTCTGTAACGACTTGCTCGAAAGTATGTCATCATGGATCTCATTTGAAAGATAAAATTACGTAGAAAACGTTAGTGGTTTTAGATTCGCAAAATTTCTCATAGATTGTGAGAAATGTGGACGAGATTGAAATGAGATAAAAAAAAACCTACCTCTAAAAACGTGCATGGTCCCCCATGTGATTTGAAATTCCCCCCACCCTCCATGAAAAAAACTTGCATGATCCCTTAAATACTTTCGTGCTTAGAGATAAATACTTTCGTTCTTAGAGATAAATACTTATGTACGTAAGTATTAATACCTTATGAAAAAAAAAATGACAGCTGGAGTTTTTTGGCATTTTGTGCGGGGTTAATTGCGGGGTGGGAGGTGCAGGGTTAATTATCAGCCTCCATAAAATATAAATGTTTGTTCTTTTTTATTTTTTTTTGCATTGCATTCCTAATTCCACACTATATTTTACTCAGAAGAAAGTGGAAGCGTCACAAAGATGGTTTACATTCTTGTTCTGATTCAAAAGCTTTGATATAACTGGGTTAATGGATGACAAGTAACGTTGTTGAAAATCTTAACTATATATTTTGGCCTTTATTCATTGTAAACGTCATCGTCGGAGTCATCTGGTGAAAGGAATGGTGCAGGTCCTTTGAAGCGCCGAGGAAGCGTGGGCAAGTCAGATCGCTTATAAATTGGTTCACCCCTCCAAGAAACCGTCTTGACAAGCACGTCGTGCTCAAGTCCCCAGCAACCATGATTATTGTCTGGGGAATCTTTTCAAGCTCCTCTACAGCCACTGCCGTCCTCCTAAAGTAGAGGTTAGCTGGGTTTTTGGGTTACACCGTGCCCAGATAGAATCCGAAGCTTGAAACTGCTCTAATGATTTCAGACTCTTTAAGGAGATGGGGGTGGGATGACGGGGATGTTGACTGATGCATTTTCTAAGGGCGTCCATTGCTGATATGTGATGCCCTTGTCCCATGACTGTTGGGAAGTTGCTCTGATGAAGGTGTCAGGTGTGAGATCTTCAGGGAGAAAGATTAGGAACAACCTACCATTAGACAAGATCTCCCTATAGGCTATAGACACTTCCTCTGCCTTGACCTTGTTTGTGTCAATTGCCAACTGAACAATTTGATCAGTGCATAGAGGCGGGTCTTACCCCTTTGTGTAGATCACCACCGCATTGGAGAGACGAGCTAGCTAGCTCCTCGAAGTAGGCATCATCTCTGTCAACAAAAGAGTATGTCTTTTTTATCCTTTTAGTTGGGAATTCTGTGTGCACATATGGGTTGGCTACGTTGAGGAGTTCAGCAAATAAGGGTTCCTCCTCAGTCGACTTGAGGGGTTGCCAAACCGGGTAGAAAGGCCTGGCTGTCGGGTTTAGGATCTGTTATGTGAACTTACTGGCAATATGCCCGTCCGTCCAACACATACCACACTTCTTCGGATTCCTGCACTTGAAGGACGTGTGGCCGGTCCGACAACATTTGAAACATCTCCCTCTCCATTCAGGATAGGTAGCAGAGGGTGGGAACCTAAGTTGGGATGGGCTATGGGGGAAAATGAAATAGTGAATTCCCGGTGGTGTCTTTGGAGAAGATGGGAAAGGTCTGGGCCGGCGTAGGTGGGCTTGGGCATGTAAGGTATGTAAAGGATGACTCTAGTGTTCATGGTGGGTGGCTGTTGGCGGTCAGGGTAGCGCTTCCTCCTCATTATTTCCCACTCTCCTGTCTCCTTTCCCTTCGTCTGGGAAATCGCCTGGGGTATCGCAAGAGATATCTTTTTTTTTTTTTTTTTTTCTCCTGATAGACATTGATTTTTCAATGAAAACAAAATTACAATGTGATAATATTTTATGAGCATACTAAGAAAATAACATAGATCGCATCTAATAGTTTTATTTTGACATTTATAATCTAAGTTTTGAGTTATATAAGTTTTTAAAAATAGAGACATGATGGAGGCACAAAAAATAGAGGCATTTGAATTCTCCTCTTTTTTTTTTTTGATAGATTTTTATTAAACTTTTGCAGAAACTGCGAAGTCATAAGAGAAATTGAACTCTCGACCTTTGAGTACAACAATTCTGGAACTATTTCTTAGCCAATCGTGCTATCTTTCATTTTGAAAAACGCAAAGTTTGTCAGGCTAAGATTTGTTGCATTGATCTTAGAGCCCAAAAAAATAATATTTGTGTGCCTCCCGATTCAATCCAAATTAGATGGATTCTTTTATGAGTAGGTAGCTAGTTGCTTTGATTTAGAGCACAGTGATAAATAAATTATTTGGATTTGATTCGGTGATATCAAAAATTTGTGATTAGGAAATAATTCGGATATAATTGAAAAATGATTTGGAATTATCCGGATTAGAGATTTCAGTTCTGCAAGAGAATAAAAAAGGATAGAAAAAAAATTTATGAGAAAAATTCGAGAAAAAATAAACGAATAATTCGTAAAATTCAGAATTTGCAAATTATTCGGATTCAATTCAGGTTCAATTCGGGGTTCAATTCGGACAAAGTTCAGTCAACTAAATAATTCAACATTCGGTTCAGCATTATCAAAAAAATAAATTATTCAGATTTAATTCAGATTTAATTCGTGAATCTTGTGACTATAAGGTTATAACTTTTATCGGGCATGCTTGCTAGTTCCGAATTTTTTATTAATATCCAAATTTAATATTAAATTTTAAAAAATAACCAGATCAGCTGTTTTTTTTTAAATCTATCCTTTCCGGAAATTTTTTTCCGGAAATTGCCTCTATATCCAGAAATTTTTTTTTCTGGAAATAGGATTTTTTTTTCCGAAATTTTTTTTTATAGGAATTTTTTTTCATTGTTCAGTTTTATTTATAATTTATTTATTTTTTGTATTTAAGTATTACAAATATTTAATATAGTTTTTTAAAAATAGATGGAATACTATATAATTTGATTTATTCGAAAGACTGCTACAAATAATCCGGATCAACATTTTTTAAGCCGGATTTTTTATGACCGTAAGAAAAATTAATATAATATGATATATGTATATGTATATGTATAGGTATATATAATATAATATATGTATATGTATATATAATATAATATATATGTTAAAATGTGCTTTCATATCAAATTTTATATTTTTTTTGAATTTTTTTACTATTTATTAAGTATTTAACAAAATCGCTATCTATATTCAGACCATTGAATTTTTGTACCCATCTTAATAAATAGTAAAAAAATTAGAAAAATGTAAAATTTGATTTGCAAGCATATTTTAAAATATCGATCATGTTGAACGGTTTGGATCGACTGTTTGGACTTTGAAAACTTTGAAAATACCGATCGTTGAATGCTTATGGTTCAACGAAAACTTCAACTGAATTTTTGAGGCACTAAACAAGGGTTCCAATACCTCATATTTTTTATACCTCATCATAACTCATATTTTATATCTTCATTTTCATATATATTATATTATATATGTTGGGTTTCAGATACCACTTTTGGGGTTTCGCGATAACCAAAACTCGTTTAGGCTTAAGGTGCGGAATGACCGTAGAACAAAAATTTCTATGGCCAACTTAAGCTTAGGATTAAACGGGGTATGTCAGGAAACTTTCCAAGGCGGTCCACCTTCAGTATTCCTTTGGCATCAAAATCCAATTTAATCCTTTTACAGATCTACTCCATGATTGATTTCTAAAACTTTAATCTACTTACCAATTAAATAGATTAATATAACATATTTATACCTTGTTTCCAAATCACAGTTGGAATGCAGACCGAGCGTGTAGAGCTACATCACGGAAGGAATCGACTCGTCTCGGAGCATCAGACGTCTGATGCCTCTATTGGTTATCCACCAGGACTAACTAGAGAGCAGTTAATTTCTTCTGCCAGAAATACCGTAAACTGCGGAATTCTGCAAAAACACTATTCACGGGGAAAAGACGAAAACCCGTAAACACGAATTTTCGATTACTCAGTTTCATCAAATGAGCAAAACTGACATACCGCGAAATTCGATAAAACACTATTCATCAGTCCCGTAAATATACTCCACAACAACCCGCAAGATTATACGTCAACTACGTATAACTTTCTTTTCTCAACCGAAACACTATTTGGGAGAGAAACCGAGAAAGAGAGAAAATACCGATTCGATTCTGCACGAAACGATACAAGTGAATTAGTATCTTAATCCTCTCATGCACCCCTCTATTTATAGCCTCTAAAATGGTGTGAAAAGACCAAAATACCCCTATGACAAGGCATGCCACCTAGGGGGGTGAGGTGTCATGTGGATAAGATCGATGACGTGTCATCTGGATAGGATCGATGACATGTCATGCGGATAAGCACGAATCTGAAAAGACCCGAATGCCCTCGGCCCGAACACAAATAATGCTCGTATAATTATTCTGAACAATTATATTTCTTGTGGTTGTTTGTTTCGGTATCGATGACGTGTCATCTGGATATGATCGATGACATGTCATGCGGATAAGGACGAATCTGAAAAGACCCAAATGCCCTCGGCCCGAACACAAATAATATTCGTATAATTATTCTGAATAATTATATATATATTTTTCTTGCGGTTTGTTGTTTCGGTAATTTATACAATGTGTCCTGCACATTTATAAATTAACCGGTTAACTTTTATACAACGTGTCACACACGTTTATAAATTAACCAATGTTTTTGCTTGTTATTTTTAAATAACATTTATAATTTAATTATAACACGTATAATTAATTATAACCATCTTACTATTGATCATATCCAATTTATAATCAATCACAATAAGATTCTCCGATTAACTCCTATATGGTGTGACCCAATAGGATCTGTGTTATGTTGGTAAATAGAGTTAAAACTGTTTTAACTTCTATAATCATGAGCGGCATCTGGCAACACATCATGACCATCCAATTACACAGATGATGCTGTACAGTACAATACCACGATCCAGTAAACAATTTACTTGTGTCTGTTCTTCTGTCTCATAGCTATCAGATTAGTTTCAAGGTAGATGTGTGTCATCCTTGTAAACTTAATCTTTTCTTGATCTTGAGCAGATTATCAAATATGATTACTCTTGTAATCATACCGCGCGCTGATAATCTTACTCTACCAAGGGGCCCAGTGATGCTATAGCTCGTATAAAATACGAGGGACAAATAGTATTCTTTGTAAACTATCACTTCCTTAGCTAAGCTATACATATGGAAAAGCTACCGTTATGACTGCTTTTTACGGACAGCGGTAGATAACAATCACACATACATATTTCTCAGTGGGAACGATAAATACCTCATATTGTAGAACGTGACACTGAATGAAAACATAAATGACACAAACACAATTCTATTTAATGTTTCATTCGAGGTCTGTCAAATACCATGTTCCTAGAACATGTATCTATGTGATTAAAATGACATCTCGTGTCAGGTGGTTTGTAAAACTTAACCATCTTTTAATCCACATACTAACCTTATAGCGGTAATTAGTGTTCCTGCTAATTACTTTGGTCAGTGACCTTTTAAGATTAAGAGTATATATCATCTATATTATCAAGTTTCACAATTTCAGTCATGAACTCGAAATGATCCATAAATGCAATAATACTCAATGCAACAAAATGATATTAATCATCCAATTCATGAACAAAGCTTTATGATAAATTATCGTATTATTGACTTCTAGATTATTACAAACTAACAATATATACATATCCATATATTATACTATATATACATATACATATGCATATATTATATTATATTATTTTTTTTACGGCCGTAAAAAAATCCGGCATGAAAAATGTTGATCTGGATTATTTGTAGCAGTCATTCGAATAAATCAAATTATATAGTATTACATCTATTTTTTAAAAAACTATATTAAATATTTGTAATACTTAAATACAAAAAATAAATAAATTATAAATAAAAACTGAAAAATGAAAAAAAAATTCCTATAAAAAAAATTTTCGGAAAAAAATATTTCCGAAAAAAAAAATCCTATTTTCGGAAAAAAATTTTCCGGATTTAGCTTCTGTTTCCGGAAAAAAATTTTCCGGATATAGAGGCAATTTCCGGAAAGGATAGATTTCGAAAAACACAGCTGATCCGGTTATTTTTTAAAATTTAATATTAAATTTGGATATTAATAAAAAATTCGGTTGCTAGTTGCTAGCCACTTTAAATTTGTTCAGAGAGGATCTGGTATCACGGTACACAAAGATTGTTCTTTTTGTTTAGAGCCCTTTAAATCTTCTAAATTGCAAATAATGCTTAGTAAATTAGTGTTCTTTATGTATTCTTCTCTTGATAGTTGATACTAATATTCAATTGAGATTATTTCGTCCTTAATTATTAGTTTATGAAATCTATCAGCATGACGAATTTATTATTGAATGTCTTGTAGCTTTGGCCTTGTTGATATTCTTAAGGTATTTTTCCAAATTGGACTCCAAAACTATAAAATCATGAAAAAATTTGTTGCTTTCTAGAATACCGATTGCATGACTTGAGAAAAAACTGATGCAACGTGTCTTAATTGCACTTCAACACTGATAATCTTATTTGTTACTGATAACAATATATGCAGTGTCCAAAATATTTAAGTCCATTTTTTTAGTTTTACAACTTAATTTCTATGTTATGGACCATAAAAAAAAATGATATTTTGTGGTTTGATATTAATTTTTAAGAAAAAGATCCATACAAAACTTCTTCCGAAGATCTTGGTTTGATATTGATTTATATTTTTGGATCTTTTTAACTAATTTTTTTAAATGAATATAGAATTATTATTTTCCGGAAGATTATGGGACCCTAAAAACATAATTTTTTTACAGATCTAAAAAATTAAAAAAATATTAAAAAAATATATATTAAACTTGGTCATATAGAAATCATATTGAACAGTTCGAATCAACTATTTGAATTTTGAAAACAAAGATAAGAATGTGAGATATTATTGAAACACAAAATCAATCGAGTATTTTAACCTTACTCTGCAAATAATTTGTATTATAGCCAAATTGTTTTAACTTAAAAAAAAATGTTTTATTGGTTCAACTGATTGATGTTTGAAATGGGAACAATTGTTGTTTATAGTACTTTTATACAGATGACATAATTCTTACCCTGAAGTGAGATAAAATTCTTAGCCTAGTGAGAATTGCTTTCCCGCGTGCAATCTAGATTGTTGGATTTGGATAACAAATCATATTCGTGCAAAATTAAAGTTTTAATCGGCGCTTAGGTTGTTATTTATATATAGTTTCCTCTAAAGTTAGAAAAATGTTTGTGGCGATATCTATACTTTTTCTATGGAACATTTGATTGTTAAATTCAGATTTTTGCCATGAAGTAAATGTTTAATTTTAATTTATTATTCCACGAAAAAAATAATTTCAAATAACAACAATTAAATCCATAGAGAAGCGCAACATATTATAGTTTATAGGTTATTTTAACAACTCTAGGAGAGACAATATGGCAACTATAATAACAATCATCATTTAATTTTAAAATCTTCTTCTTCTTAATCTGAATTAGAAAAATGTAACTCTATATATGCTAAAGTAGATGTTAGAAATTGGGACCATGGAGTAATCAACGGATCAAGTGCTGCTAGCTAGAGATCGAGGGTCCAAGTGCTTCTTAATTAAATATCCCTGATCTCTATTTTGTAAAGTTTATGTTTAGTGTTTTTTTCTGATTGTCTATTTCTAAAAAACCTCTTAATTGTGTTTATTTATTTTTGGAAGATGGTAACAAAAAATATTCGGATTGTGAAATTCCTTTTTAAAGAGTGATAATGTTATTTCTGGTTTCATCCCATTAAATTTAGAAACCATGAGTAAAAGAAGACTCAAGGTAAATTATAAGTGAAAATTCTTCCAATTATATCTTGCTGCCTACTAATATTATATTATTACCCTTTTCTAAGCGTTGCTCTTTTTATATTCATCTATTTCCTTGTTGCCAAAAGTAGCCTCAGCTATTTCTAGTTGCACCCTTTTAATTCATTTATAGTTCCACCCGGCCTCTCATCATATAAATAAAGGAAGAACAAGAACAAAGAGATCAAGCAAGGGAAATCATATTCGCCTTCACCTTCACCTTCAGGTGAAACCTTGCAAGATAGACATGGCAGCGGTTGTGATAGGTTCAAAGAGCGGCATCTTTCGCCTTAAAGATTCCACTTGGTACACCTCCACCCCTTTCTTTCTTTCTTTCTTTCTTTCTTTTTGTGTTTATTCACACATGCCTCTTTGACTAAATCCATCTTCTGATTAAAATTTTTGCATTGTTTTTTTTGGTGCAAATTGGTAGGCAATGCTTGACAGAGCTCGAGAGCGATGTGTTGATAGAGGTGGAAGAGTTCTCGTTTCTTCTACATAAGGTTTATACCATTATTTTTTTTTAAATTGCAAGAATATATAGCTCGTTTATCTTGAGATTTTGTCAATTAAAATTGATTGTTTCCTATGTTTTATTTTCCTCAAACAATTAAATTTTACTTTTGCAAAAAAAAATATTCACATGGGGATTTTAGGAATAGTAATATATTTTGGACAACTATATATACTCTCGTTAATTTAATTGTTGGGGTTTGGTTCAAAGTTGTAAGTTAATAAATCACAATAGAATCATTAATTTGCATTGGAATTGGAATTTGTTCTGGTCCCTGATTCTGACATTGTTTACTTTTTGGTTTCTTCTCCTTGTTTCACTTTTATCTATTTTTGCTTTGGCAACAGTTGCTTTGACATTGCTAAGAAGGAATTTAGACGATGTGGCTCCATGGGATTGCCTTTATATTATTGTCTAAAATAGGAAATAAGAAAATTACTCATCTGAATTCCGACCAGGCGACCATTTTCATATTTCTTGTAAATGAATTGGGTCGGGTAACAAACTGGCGGGTTGAGAAATATATTTGTGCTCATCAATAGTCACTCTCTAGTGGGTCCCATCGACCCAGGTCATAAAGAGAAATCACCTAACTAATTTCAATGATTTGGTTAAATATTATTATATATATTACTGATCTTAATATATACTTGTCTATGTTTTACATATCGGACTCGATGAGGTATATGTATGACCCATCAGCCAGTAGATTTAACCTGACCCGAATTGCAAGAAGAACCATAAATCCTGGCAGCAATCTAAGCCCATGCATGAAATCATCGCAATTTCATGAAGAGTAATAGAGTACCTTTTCTGCAACTAACAAATTTAAAAAATACCAATTTTTGTGTGCAGTTTCCTCTGATAAACGCAAGTCCTGTCTTGGCAAACATAATCAGCAAATTTTCTGTTGATGAAGATAGGGACTGCGCCTTTTCTCTCGATGAGATTCCGGGTGGGGCCCACTCCTTTGAGTTGATTGCCAAATTCTGCTATGGCGAGAAAATTGAGCTCACCTCGTCAAACGTGGTCCCCCTTCTTTGCGCTGCATATAATTTAGACATGAATGAGAATTATTTGAAAGGAAATTTAATTTCTCAAACTGAAACTTTTCTCTCTAATGAAATCCTTTCAAACTGGAAAGAATCAATCGGGGCTTTGATCTCTTGTGAGCCTGTTTTATGCTATGCACAGGAGCTTGACGTTGTCTCTAGATGCCTCAATTCACTTGCCTCCAAGGTCACATATGGAAAGTCGAGTAACCCAAAATATGAGATATCTTGGAATGGGATTGTGTGCACGAAAGACACTAAAAAATTATCTGGTTCAGGTTCGGAATGGTGGCATGATGATATTTACTCTCTGAGTCTTTATCTCTTCAAGAGATTCATGGAGGTCTTGAATGCAAAGGGGCATGACCCATTAGATATTTCGAATGCGGTAATTTATTATGCAAGCAATCATCATTCCAGGGTTGACCCAAATTCGACTGGTGATTGGTCTGTAGATGAGAGAATTTTGCTTGAAGAAATAGTAGAACTGTTGCCAAAGCAACAAGGAGCTACATCAACTAAAGTCCTTCTTAGCATGCTCAGTGCCAGTATCATGCTTAATGCAAACGAGACGTGCATTGAAACTTTAGAGAAAAGAGTTGGTACACAGCTAGACGAAGCTACTGTGGAGGATTTATTGGTGCTGAATTCAGGGGGCGGAGATAAGTCGGTGCGTAATGTGGATTGTGTCAAGACATTGATTAAGCATTTCATAGAAGAGAACTCCCATGAAAATGAGATCACATGTGATTCGACAAATGAGGAGGGTTTCACTGAGGCTGGTTCACTGCAGTTTGGTAAAATTGGGACAGTTGCAAAGTTGGTTGACAAGTATTTAGCGAAAATTGCAAAAGATGCAAATTTGAAGTTGCAGCAGTTTCTGTCACTGGCGAGTGCAATTCCCATGAGTGCAAGGCCTTCTAGCGACGACCTTTACCATGCCATCAGCGCTTATCTTGAGGTATAATAGTTGATATTATTTTTTAAAGTTAATTGAAATTTAAGAAACTTTTGTTAGTTCTGAAAACACAAAGGTTTATTATATAAACATAAGAAAATGCATTCATTTATTGTCAAGAGATGACCAAAATATCCCCAATTTCTCACCTGTATTAGTACTTGAGACAGAAAGGAATATATACTTTGTGCATCCTTTTGCAAGAGCACCCATGATAATTTTGCTAATTTTGTAGGCTTGCCCTTTTTGAATGCCTTATTAGTTACTTAAAAGAGTTATATACATCTATTAGCTTTATAGTGGGCGCGCATGCCTGTCATTTATACATTTGCTAAGCTCGTTCGTACATGGGTATATGCAGTACCACCCACAGCTCTCAGATGGAGAAAAGGAGCAAATCTGCCAATTGATCGATGTACAAAGGCTGTCTCGAGATTTGTGTAGAGATGTGGCACAAAATGAGAACCTTCCTATCAGAGTCATTGTGAAGGCCCTCTTTTGTGAAATGCTCGATCTCAAGAAGTCCCTTGCCGACCATGGAGATGGAAATGATACCAGGACGGAAGTTGAAAATACAGAAGAATATGGTACCGATTCGACTGAAGGGAAAATTTTTAGTGAATCTAAAGGGGCCTTCAGCCGATTAAGGTTCTGGAAGAGAGGGGGATGGATTCGATTGACTAGCTCGAAGCCTGAAAGTCCAAAGGAGACGGAGGAAACTGAAAATGCTGGAGGAGCAAATGTAATGTGCCGATCCTGGATGAATATGAAGACCTTGTCAGTTGAAAAGTTCAAAGCTCTGCTGGCACCAACAAAGCAGTAAAAACTGTACCCTATAGGTCTAGTATCACTATTTATTGTTGTAAAAGTTTGTCTATTATATAATTCAGTTGGTTCTGGAGTCCTGGTTTGATTATCTATATTTTTGCAACTATTTTCATGTTACACTGGGCTTCAACTATTTTCATATTCTTTGAGGTATAAGATTACCTAATTATCATCTCACATACATGATCCAACATCTTGCATGATCACAAATAAAAACTGCACCGCAATTCAGTGCTAGAAATTGAGTTTGGATGCACTAATATTGTCATCTCATTTCTATGGCACCAATTCTTGCATGATCACAATTGTACATGTATTAATTAAATGACTTTTCGCTATTTATTATGAGAAAACTTCTAAATTATTCGTCTGAAAGCATCCTCAAGCTCTGAGTTAATTGCATATATCTTTTCATTTGTTTGCTGCATACGTCTCCGTTGCTGTTTTTCTATGTTTCCAAATAGATTATACAGAGACGTCAATAGTTGAGAAAATGAGTCACTAAACAAACTTGTCTCGATTTCGAGGCCACTAAACGAATTTGCTTGTTGCTATTAATTAAGTTTCTCTATTATTGTTTTGCGCGTTATTATATGTGTTACGGACCATATACAAATTAAGATTGTAGGATTCTTTTAAGATAGAGTAGAACTAGGGTGCTCTTAAGCTCACCAAAGTTTTGGTAAGTTCAACTCTAAAACTCATCAAATCGATTTCAAATTACAAATCCGAACCGTTGAAACCTGCCTACCTTATGTGTGATGCATCAACGTGTGAAACTTTTAAACATTCGAATTAATTTAGTCTAAAGTCAAGCGGTCAAAATTAGAAGGTTAATAAATTAATTTTAGTGCATTCATTTTTAAATGTTTTTTGACCGCTTGACTTTATACTAAATTAATTCGAATGTTTAAAAATTTCACATGTAGATGCATTACACGTAAAGTAGGAGGGTTTCAACGGTTTGGATTCGTCATTTGAAATCGATTTGATGAGTTTTAGAGTTAAGCTCACTAAAACTTTGATGAGCTTAAGAGCACCCTAGTTCTACTCTTTAAGATATACGTGCTTTAGAGAGAACTAGTTAGTTTAAATATTTGTAAAAGATAAATTTGATAACTGTCCTATATATGTCTGAAAAGGCCCAAAGCCCATTATCTGGTTACGGCCTCTTTTATTAGGCCCAAAATTTTTATTACCCGTACCCGATAAATTAAATCTGAGAATTTGGTCTAAGGTCTTGGGCGCGCTTTTCCTCAGAAATTTTATCTGCTGGTTTCTTCGTCTCCACCAGCTAAGCTGCACAGCCGCCTTCCAATTTATAAACTCAACTCATCTCAGCTCAGTGACCATGTCTATGACTCTGTTTCTGGGGAGAATTCATTGCCTCCAACTCCATCCATCTCTTCCCCTCAATCGGAGTTCCGCGTTCCGCACTTGCCTCCTCCAAATCTCCCACTCAAAGCATCCAAGCTTATCCAGCACCTGAAGTCCTCTGATAAAGCTGATGTGGTGCTCCGGTTTCTGAGAGAGTCAGACATAAAGACCGCCGTGTCCCGGGAAGCTTGCATCCTTTGCTCCCAAATGGAGAGGAATTTGAGACCAAACATTGGCAAGCTACAAGAGGGAGGTCGGCTTATCCATCAAAGACATCTCAGGTATAATTGCCGGCAACCCTTATATTTTTCGGACCAATTTTGTGTCACAGATCGACTTCTTGATGGGGGTCCTTGCATTGGACCTTCAGAGAATCTTTCTGTGATGTTGAAAGCCTGTTGGAATTCACTTACCGAGCATATGTTAATGCTTCTACTGGGAAAATTGGGGGTGTTGAATCATTTAAGAGTATCTTGAGCATATGTTGATGCTGCATTTTAATTAGATGTCATCGGATTAAATTTTTCAATTACCGTTACGTTTTTTATGCTTTTTAGGTAAGTGTCACTTTGGAAAGATTAGTAATTAAGATGTTTATCAACCATTAATTTTCTTCAGATTGATTACTTAAAATTTTATGTATGCTTAAATTAATTTTATCTTCATTAGTCATAACTCCATCTCTCATTTGAAACTTGATCCTCCTCTTTTCTCATTCATGTTGCATGTGCTTTTATAAATGTCAAACTGTTAATAAAAGTACAGATATATATATATATATATATAGCAATTGTGGGTTGAGGTTGACCTGTATGGATTTATGAGCATAGTCTTGGCACTGTTATTTCTTAATTGGCTAGTTGTTTGTATCGGATCAGAGATGCTTTGCTGACTGGTTATAATTTGAAATTTTGTTTGTATGAATCATTAATTGTAGTGACAGTGTGTATGTATTTTTGTCCAGTAATGCAGAGGGAGTAAGAAAGCTTTCTCTATAATAAAACACAACTCTGATGTTGGTTGGGATGAGAAGAACCGACGTGATTCAGGTCATATCAGTGGCTGTCAATGGCCGACACTCTGGTGATGCCGGTGGTGCTTGGAATGCAACTAGCCATGACCGGAGAATACAGTGAGTGCCAATAATGAGTCATCCATCCTAGCATGTCAGAAAAATGTCAATACACGTAATAAAAGAAATAATCACATGTTATAGGCCAGAGAAGGCCCAAAGCCCATTATCTGGAGAAGAGAAGTACATATAATTTTCATTTGTGGGGAACTACATATAATCACATGTTAGAGGCCTGAAAAGGCCCAAAGCCCATTGTCCGCTGGTTTCTTCGTCTCCACCAGCGAAGCTAAGCTAAGCTAAGCTAAGCTGCACAGCCGCCTTCCAATTTACAAGCTCAACTCAGCTTAGCTTAGTGACCATGTCTATGAATCTGTTTTTGGGGAGAATTCATAATCATTGCCTCCAACTCCATCCATCTCTGACTCTTCCCCTCAATCGGATTCGGACCACACCAACACCATTCGCCTCCTCCAAAGCGTCGCCCCCAAATCCCCACTTGGCTGCACAATACCTCGTCCACTCGTGCGGTCTTTCCTCTGAAAAGGCACTCAAAGCTTCCAAATATATCCAGCACCTCAAGTCCTTCGATAAAGCGGACGCGGTGCTCCAGTTCCTGAGAGAGATTGGCGTAAGTGAGGCGGACATAAAGACCGCTGTGTCCCGGGAAGCTCGCATCCTTTGCTCTCATGTGGAGAACAACTTGAGACCAAAGATTGCCAAGTTACAAGAGCTCGGCTTCTCCATGGAAGACATCTCAGCTATCATTGCCTGCAACCCTTATATTTTTCGGACCAATATTGTGCCAAAGATCGACTTCTTGATGGAGGTCCTTGGATCGGTAAACAACATTTCTTTGCTATGCAAAATCCCGGGGAATCGGCTTTTGGTTAGGAGCTTGGAAAAGGTGCTCATGCCCAACTTATCTTTTCTTCAGGAGCAATGTGGTTTTTCTCCTCGTCAACTTATCCAGCTGAATAAACAAAATAGATTGATCTGTTCTAAGCCTCATGTTCTAAAAATAGCAGTTGAGAGGGCTGACAAATTAGGCATTGCTCGTTCATCACCAAATTTTATCAATGCATTATTAACGGTCAGCTATCAGAACCAATGCATCATAGATGCAAAGCTAGATAACTTGACAAGTTTGGGGTTTTCACAGGAGGAGATAGCACTTATGATTAGTAAAGGCCCTATGTTGTTGCGGGTACCAGAGAAGCTGGTAGGCAGCAAAATGGAGTACTTGATAAAGGAAACCGGTTGTGATAAGATTGATGTGGTCAAATATCCAGCTTTGCTGGCATACAGCTTGGAGAACAGGCTGATTCCCCGGAACATTGTTAGAAAGCTTCTCATATCAAAAGGACTTGTCGGGGAAAATATAAAATTTCCTAATTTTATTCAGCTAAGTGAGGAGAATTTTCTGAAGAAGTTTGTTCTACAATACGAACATGCTATTCCTGGTCTCCATCGAGCATATGTTGATGCTTCTACTGGGAAAATTGGGGGTGCTGAATCATTTAAGAGCATCTTAAGTTGACTTTCATGCAGGCTTAGATGCTGCATTTTAGATGTCATCAGATTAGATTTTTCTTTTTTTTGATAAGCCGGGCAGAGGCTGCCAGGATTTCGGATTTTATGCTTTTTTGGTAAGTGTCACTTTGTAAAGATTAGTAAGATGGCTATCAACCATTGATTTTCTTCAGATTGATTACTTAACATTTTATGTATGCTTAAATTTTATCTTCATTAAACATTTCTCCATCTCTCATTTGAAACTTGATCCTCCTCTTTTCTCATTCATGTTGTGCTTTTATAAATGTCAAATTGTTCATAAAACTACAGATATACAAGTAATTGTGGATTGAGGTTGACGTGTATGGATTTACGAGCATAGTCTTGGCACTGTTATTTCTTAATTGGCTAGTTGTTTGCATCAGATCAGAGATGCGGACTGGTTATAATTTGAAATTTTGTTTGTATGAATCATTGTAGTGACAGTGTGTATGTATTTTGTCCAGTACCATTACTGTCTGATCTTCTTTAAGATCCGTGTACAGTAATGTTAATTTTTGTGTGCACGGATCTTAAACGGTAATGTTATTTTATTGTTTGATTCGTTTTAAAATCAATGTACCTTATTTTAATCTGTACGCATTGACTTTAAAATTTATACTGATGTAGTGCACACAAATTTTAAACTGAATATAACGCACACAAGTTATAAATTCCAAACCTCTTTGACCAAGTCAAATATTGAAGTTGAATTAATAATATTGAACAATATTTTTTCGTTACACTTTATTAGAACAAGTTGGGTAGTTTCACTCCAAAAAATAGGTCAGATATGGCTAATCGTCATGACAATATTTAAAAACAATAACAAACAAACAAACAAACAAACAAACAAAAAAAAACATATTTTCAAGTTCTGCAAGGAACATATCATAAAATTGAATTATTTTTATTATAAATAGATAGATAGCTAATAACAATTCAAGATAACCAAGCCAGCTCCAAAATGGAAAGCCAAGGCTTAAATTACATAGAATTCATCAAAACTAAACAGGGAACTGTAAGCAACAACAGAACCCAACAAACAAAGAAAAGGAATCAAATTTCAAACAAAGATGCAGCAAAAAATTAACAGCAGCAATTAATAATAACACAAAGCAATGATAGCCTTGGGCTTAGGCCCTTAGACGATATATAGCTATGTGTTTCTTCATTCAGCGCTTGGAGCCGTCATCGGACATGCCAAGAGTACTCTTCACGCTGCCAACCGCACCAGCAGTGGTGTTCTTCACAGCATTTACTGCACCAGCAGTGGTGCTCTTCACAGCATCAACAGCACCTGATGCTGCGTTAATGACACTTTCTCCAGTCTACAATGCAGGGAAAACTTGCTTAAAAAAGCATAATTTTTTCTCCAGAAGAAAGGAAATAAAGAATAGACCTGGATCCGGGTAATTAATGAATCAAAAGAATCATAAGAAATAGCATAAAATAAATCAAATGAAGAAATGGGATTTTATCCCGTCCATTTTCTGAAAAAAAATTCAGAATTTATGTATTATTATTATATAAAAAGAAGAGTCGTATGGAAAGATTAAAAGAATCGAAATTGGTAAAACATTTTATTAGCAGCTTGTGTGAATTGAAAATAATTCAAACCTTTTATCAACTGAATTGTAAAGTGTAAGGTTTAACAAAAGATTAAATTAGACATTGTCCTATTCACCTCAAAAAAAAAAAAAAGAAGAAGAAGAAGAGAGAAATGAATAGAGGAAGATCTTATAGAATGTAGTATTCAATTTAGAATGAATTTATACCTGCTGGAGAAAGCCGGAGGCCTCATCCTTGCTCTCCTTGGCCGATTCGGATGCCTTGTCAGTGGCTGACTCGGCAGAGCTCTTGGCCGACTGATATGCGTCCTGGGAAGAGCTCTTGGCCGACTGCATTGTGTCCTGGGTAGAGCTCTTGGCCGACTGCATTGCATCCTGGGTAGAGATCTTGGCATGTTCTCCCTTCTGAAAAATTTATAGTACATTTTTCTCTTGTTAGAACATGTTAGCATAGATATCTCTTATTAAAATTATAGTACATTTAGCTATAATTTTCAGCATACTAATGTGTCATCTTATCCTAATTAAGGTAACCAAGAGTGCATTTCTCTGGTTATCCTAACAAAAGATTAATATCCTTCCATCTTGTAAGAAAAGGATAATATATATGGGTATATTTGTAAAAACCTGCTTTGCATCATCTGCAGCATGGGATGCTGCTGAGGAAGCCTTGTCCATAAGCTGATCAGCCTTCTCCTGCAATAAATTAAAAGGAAATTAAAAAAGGAATCAACGGTCAGATCTTTATGATAACAAAACGGCATTGTTCTGACAGCATCAACCATAAAAAAAAGGGGGGAGGGTATAAATGTATGTATTCATCACACTAATTAAATGGAAGAATCACCTCGGTTTGGCCCAAGGCCTTGCCGGACTTGTGCATCTGCTCGTTCGACATGGTGTAATTGAGTTTGAATATTGAGAGTATGAAAGAAGTGTTTAATTTGTGTGAGTTGGTTGAGTTGAGGCTGGTGATGGCCTGTATATAGTGCTTTACAGGAGACTATATTTAGTTGAAGAACTAAAAATAGAGTTTTGAATACTGTACCATTGAATAATTATGTGATATAGGAAGAAGGATTCTCCAGCAAAATTTGCAAACTAAGGAGCGAGCATAAAATAGCAAAAGGGATGACAACCAATAAGATATCTCTGCTGCACACAAACACATCACAAAATCACTTTCAGTTAACAAATATGACAATTTTAATAATTAATTATACAAATAAGTTATATTATATTTATACCACCATCCACCAGACTAATGTCCAACACTTGTCAGGAGTCAGGACAAAACTGTACTAGTTGAAGCAAAATGATCAAACGGTTGATTCCAAACCCAAAAGAATGAACAATTCCAAGATTAGCAATTAATTAAAGTTAAGATCATGTGCAGCACCAAACTTCAAGTTAGACAAGAACACAAGTAAAAGATTTTCTTTTTCAGAAATAAAATAAAGGATTTGGAATGCCACAACTAGCTAGGTTGTACATTGTGCCACACTGCAACACATTTCGGTACGAGCACAATATCAGATTTTAGGAACCAAAATATACCAGCTGAAAGGTCTCAAATACCAGTATGGCCATTTCGTTTCGTTGAGCATTCTTTAGATCAAACTTCGCTCCAATATAAATAATATTTATCTCAGTATAAATTGAACTTTTATAATGTTGCGTGGATAAAATGTCCCAAAATCTTATCATATTTATGAGGTATAGATTACAATTGTTAAAGCAATTAAACATTAATATAACTTATCCTATAATAAACATTAGCGATTTGATTAAAAATTCTAGTGCTCTTCGCCTTTTTATGGGCCCAGGAATGTTAAAAATTTAAGCCGGTCTTGTTCCTTTTGATGGAAATGGTACATTATTTTTAGGAAAGGAGAATTCTTCAAAATTGAGACGTTCAGAAGCTTAAATGAACCACACATCTGGAGAGCGTGTTTATTTCTTGTGCTGATTTATTTAACAGGTAAAACTTTTTTTTATGGAGTGTCTAGAATGTATTAGCATGGAAATTTCAAACGTAATAACAAAAACATATCAACTTTGATCAAAAAGAGATCTTAGGCTTAGGCTCCTTGCTTTATACTGAAAATAAATTCTAATTGAAAAAGGCAGAGTCGCTCTTTTCGCTCCATCCAACTCCACCCCTTTTCACATCTCAAAATTTACTATCTAGCTGCTAAAAGGCTCATTATTGAACTATAACATAAAACTAGATATAAAAATAAAGAGCTGATTATAACTTGGCACCTTGAGGAACATAAACAATACAACAACAAAGAACATAACTGAAAGAACTCTTTCACATCCCAAGTTGAGAGATCAGCTTGCGCCACCTTGGAGTCTCTTCATCAAAGATGTAGGTGAGCTTAGACACCAAGACTCCACTGCCACCAATCTACAATTGTCAAAATATTACCCAGTGAATAAATTACATTATTTAGCAGATGTTTAGCATTCTCTGACAATGCATACATGTTTAAGTTGGTAAAGGACATTCTAGATAAGGTCTAATTGGCCCCACTTGAAATCAGTTAATCACATTGAAAATAGCAGGGCAATCACATTATATCTGCCAGTTTGATTACCAGATTTTCATTTTTTACTGCAACGTTTAAGCTAATTCCAGTAGTAGAAGATAAATCAAGGATGAACTAGGTTCAACAGATATGAGTCCGAGAATTCACGTAAACCTGAGAAATGACTGATGCAAACGGTGGCAAACACATTTAGAGAAAAGTAATTTAGCCATTGAACGAAACCCCATAATTCAGATAGATTGGAGAAACTTAATATATAATGTCAAGTATCCTTAGTTCCTTACAGATCGAAGTTGCTGGATTGACTTGTAAAGAGACTTCTGAGGCACCACAATGTTGATCGCATAATAGTCGACTTTTACTTTGCTGTCACGAAGGCAGTAAACTGGACTGATGGTGGGCCCCTGTCAACATTGCCACAGCATGACATATTAACTAACGATATTTAACTTCAGTGAGATATACTGTTTTGGAATTTTATCTCAGCATTTGGTACCCATTCAACCTGTCAAGTACCAAAATAACTCTTACTGTTTAAATCTTCAGACACTCAGGAGTTCACGAAAATCACTACTGTTGACAATTTCACCCATACTTGCATATCGAGGCTTAAGCATAAAGACAAAGCTAATTACAACTAAAAGAAGATACAGAAACCATGTACGAATTCGACTTGTAGAGTGTGGTACTCTATCCTGGGAATAAAAGTGCTATTTGACTATTTGAGAAAATGATACCTGTAAGCCGCACAAAGATGTTTGAGTAAGAACTCTGTGTGCCACTTCTTCAGCAGTATCGCCCCTCATGTTTGCTGTTACCTATACCAATTAAGAAACCATGTACAAAAAGCAAGGAGTTATCAAGAAAGAGTATGTAGTGATTATGTCAAGGTAAAATGAAATGTATACCCCATTACCACTTGTTACATATCTTACTACATATTTATCATCCAACCTTGAGAACAAGAAATTTATCCATCACAATATCACAACTGTATTGATAACTATCATCAAGACTTCAATCCTTTTGATATTTCCCCATATCATTAGTTTATCAAACAGACATATGATTTACTTTTTAATAATAATGGAAAAGATGATTCAACCATCAGTCTTAATATTAGAAAAAGCACCAAAACCTACTTTGATGAACTCCTTTGCTAATTTCCTCTCTTCACACGACAAGAGTTTTGAGCGATGCAGCAGTTATGTTGGTCAGAGGAATTGCAACAAATTAGTTAAAACCTAAACCTTGGAGATACATCAGAAAAGAGAAAAACAGTCTCAACTAAGTTGTCTTTGTAACCATTAATACCAAGGTAAGGATAAATTTATCTTTTTCTTTCAAAGACTAATCACGAGTTATAATTTGGCTCATGTTTTAGGGAAATATCAAAGGGCACAAAACTTTGAAGTTTTTGATGGGAAATTATACAAGGTTGATAGAAGTGACGTGAAAACATTCAATTTTGGCTTATAATACAAAAAGGACATAAAATAACATATCAACCAACCATAATCTTTCCAGTGGCTGTAAGGTGGGCCTCCAGTCTCTCAAGCATCTCATGTGTAATCTCTAAAACGCCTTCACGGCTTCGCAGTGACCTCTTGCTAGCTATAAGCACTGCCTACAAAGTTTTCTTATGTCAATATCTACGTTTATTTATTTATCTAATCAGAAAATTAGTTTTACTTTTTTATTATTTTTCATTTTACTTCTGCATTTAAGTTGTTTATTTGCTTTGACAGTCTGAGCCCTAAACAACAGCAGCATTGCATTAGAAAAAATATAACTTGTTAATTGGAAACTAAAATAACATCATGACGAAAACAGTTGAATAATATTGAACTTACTTGGCTTTGTAAAACAGTCCCGCCTTTAACTTCTTTCAAATTATTTTCACGCAAGGTTGTACCACTGCTGACAAGATCCACAATAGCATCAGCTGTTCCCATCTATTGCATCAGAAAGCACAAGGAGCATAAAAAAGGGTCATGAATACGTCTGAATAAAACTTTCAAATACTCAGACAAAAAAAAAAAAAAAGATACAAATTAATCAGTGTAACAACATAACTTTGTCAATATTTGTCTTGAAGATAACCATGTTTTTTGCCATAAGAATGCAATTAAAAAGGTATTTGGTTTGGATAACCTCAAAATAATCTTTAATCTATCAAAATATTATGAAAGAACTCACAGCAGGACATGACTCCAAAGCTCCATCAGCTGTGGTAACAGCCACATGCTTCAGACCCTTCTCTTTCAAAAATTTTGGGCCCAACTGTTATATAAGAAAAAATAGAACATATAAATCAAAATTATAGAAATAAAGGCAAGGAAGATTTAGTAACATTAATATATAATAGGCAAACAAGCATACGTATGTAAACCCAGTGACAACCCTCAGCGGTCTCTCTGCTGTCCATTGAGTCATCTTTGTTAATTCGTCAATGGAATTTATATTTTCAAAAATACCCTCCTTCGGAATCTGATTAAAATAACAGATTCGTTATAGTAATAAGATATGTAGGAAAAATAAACAGGTGAATATTGTAAATTATTTCAATTCAAGAGTTCATGTACCGCAACAGCTAAGCGACAATCTCCATACTGAAGTGCATCATGAACAATAACAAAATCCTCATTTCCCTGATTAATGAAAATAAGAATAACTTTGTTATCTGAATATACTAGATAAGCACTTAAAAAGACCAAAATGTTCTTTAATTACATGGATGGATAACTCCTGAGGAATGTAATTAATTATAATCATGTCTAAAGAAACATCTCATATGTTACAGAATGTACAGTACGTAACTGCATGGTACCAACCATGCAATTAATCCTGGATGCTGAACCAGATTTAAAAAAAGCAACTATCTGCAATTGGACCTCAACTCTTTATAGCCAATTAAACACAATCAAAAAAATAAACAAAAAAGAACATAAACACACAACCTATACTAGCTGATACAAACTGGTCAATAGCAGTATGGTACCAGAACCAGCATCTGAATGGTATATAGCATTATTTCTCTTCTTTTAAGGGTCTACCTGTCCATACTCGCTGACTATGTCATAACCTACGATACCAAGGTCAAGATCACCTAACTGCAACTTGCGAACAATGTCTTTCGGCCTTTGAAACCAGACCTCCAGGTTAGGAAGCTGCATAATAGCAACTATCAGCAATTATTAATTTCATGATCTAACAAATTAAATTTTATAAATTGAAGATTTAGCAATGGTATGAACTATATTGTTATGCATGAAACCAAACACCATCAATTTGAAAAGACTGAAATCTCAATTAGTTTAGCCAAATTGAAAGGGGTCAAACTTCTTACTAAGCTAAATGCCAGGTAAAATAAAAAAATGTCCCCTTTTTTACTCCAATTATGATTGATGTGACAATTGAAAAGACCGAAAGTGCAATTACAACATATCTCCATAACTAAAAATCTTAAAAATAAAAAATGAAATCGAACAGCCACTGAAGAGATTATACAACAATTAACTAAACTACAGCAGAATAATTCAAAAACAAAAACAAAAACAAAAATATAAATATTACCAGTGGAATGTCAGCCGTATACTGTCTTGGATTTGGCTTCCTGACAGTCAGTTGGCAACTCTGAAATTCAAGAAAACAAAGTGAGAAAAGCAACAACACACTCGCAACACAAGTGAAAGTGACCAGGGATATAACTAAATTGGGGTCTACGCACTGACAAGGTGAAATTTTAACCACAAGCCACAAGCAAGCATTCAGAATTTTACATCTATGCACTCACAATGTGAAATTCCAACCACTAGCTACAAGCACACATTTAGCATTTTTAATTTTATGAGGCTGAACAATATAAAAACTTCAATAGAACGAAAATTAAATTAACTTCAATATATATTAAAAAAAATTAATATTATTTGGGGCGCACCCGATCCACCCTCCAAAGTAATGGATGATTAGAAATACCTTTAGGAGATCTAGGGTTTGCTCCGACAAACGGCCCTTGCTTGGAATCCCGAGTCGGACGACACTGCGTTCTACCTCCATCGTCGCCCTCGGGGCTACATCTCCGGCAATGTAAGTGGCGGCGGAGCAGCACACCATTTCATATTTACTCGAACGCCTCTTGGTTTTCCACCTTACAGTAAGTGGAGAACTGGAGGACTGAATTACCCCTGTCAGATCCAACGCAGCTGCCATATTTGCTCGATAGTGCAAGAAAAAAGAGAAGATTGCAGTGTAAAAAAGGGAGAATTCGACCGAGCTGTAGCCGTAGCCCGGACTAGCTTGGAGAAGCGATGTCGCTTTTGGCAACTCTGGTCTATGGTGGATTTAGGTTTCACAAGGAAAACGGTCTGGCCCACTAGTCATTTAGCAGCTTTGAAGATGAGACTATTTAAACCAAGTTCACATCGTTAGATGCACGGACAATCGGTTATTCTGCACTCCGCATCCGGAATTCCTATCCTCTGAGATATCTCATATTTTGCGTCACTTCTCCGAAAATCTCAACCATTTAAATACTTTCTGCACGAATCTCAAAGCTTAAATAATTGATAACAATTTTGTATCCACAAATAACAATTTCGTATATATTTAAAAAGTTAGTATTAAAAAATTATGCACATTTTAACATAGTAAATATATTTAGCAGTTCAGGTCCGATTATTTAAATTTTAAAAACAAAAGATAAAAATACAAGATATAGTAACTACGAAAATAATGACACATTTTAACCCCGGTCTATCGTAGTTTTGCAAACCTAAAATTTAAATATAAATGCTAAATTCATAAGATATTATTTTGATATTCATCCAATCGTGGTTTGATTAGAACAACAAAATAACTATAATTTAGTTAAGAATAAAAATTATTATTTTATCCTTTAACTATTTAAGAAAATATAAAAATAATTTTAAGAATGGGAGAGGGGAATCCTTTAAGACAACAGATAGATTGGTAATTTTGAAGGAGGGAAACCCTAGCCGCCAAAACTCTTCTCCCCCCTCCTCTGTCCTCTTCCACTGACCCACTCCAAATTCATCTCAGTCCATTATACCAATTAGCTCTCTGCTTGTTTCGTCTCCTCTTTCTCTTCAGTGAGAATTGTGAATCGCTAGCTCTGACTTTTTCTCTGCTGAAACTTCAGACCTTCTGCGACTTCATCAGCTGCTAGAGCTCAATTTATGAAAATAGCAAAAGAGATGGTCAAAGAGATGAGGCATGGCCCACCAATTCAAAAATTAAACTATTGCTAATGACTCATCTACATCACGGATGGTAAAGATCACCACATCTACATCATCAATGTAATAGCCCAACCGATGTCGCAGAGTCAATCAAAATTAACAGTTGGATAAAAAAATGATTTTAAATGGAGGGCCCATCAACGCCATTGGTTTGTTAATTAAATGTCAACTGATGGTAAAAGATTCAACGTAATTATAGCGATGTCATTCATGACGAACACTCTATGTGCGAAAGCACATCCAATAGTAAAAGGGCAATGGTAAAAATGTTGTTTTTTTTTTTTTGTAGTAGTAGTAGTAGTGATACTTGACAGTACTTAACCGCAAAACTTGTCAACCAAGCAACACAACAAATTAACTATAGTCCCACACAATATTACAATGGCAGCACATACAATATATGCAAGTATTTTGCATCCAAATGGTTTAAATAAAATTATTATTTGCATGGCACCTGCATGTACAGCATAAATGTTTTTGCAATCATATATCCGTACGTTTTTGAATTGTCGAGTACGTTGTGGAACTTACACCATGAATCATCATCCTTATTAATACATGTACATGAAATTAATTAATCCATGCTTATGGGATCCAGCAGCAAAGATTTAACAAGAGCCTTCATCCTTTGACCCGGGGCACCCACACCGTCCCCACCATTATATAAGCAATGTGACATGCGTGCCAGATTGACACTTGCATTGATGAGCGGTCGAGGTAATGCATGGCGACCATGACCCAGAGAATCGTCATTAATTTTTTTCCATGTCTCCACAATGAGCTTTTCAATGGCCTTGCGCGCTTGTTGCTCGGTACACAATTGCTCCTGCATGTAGCATGCTATGGCCGATGGTGCATCACCTCGTTCTAACTCCGCCTGGAATTTAATTATATTTATATATGTACGTAAATTAATTAATTAATTCTTAAAAGAAGCTCTTTAACTGATTAAGAATTTCCACTAAGTGGCAAAAATAGGAGTATGGAATAGTAATTAATTAATTATAACTTCAAATTAAAATAGCTAGGAGTATATATGAATTAATATATAACTGACATGATGAGTTGCACAGTCGTTGGTGAGGCGAAATATCATTGCGCATGATTGTACCAGTCTCGGATATTTTATTTGAAGATTCAGAGCTTGTGCTGTTGTTTTGTCCCCTAACACCATAAAAGCATGCGTCAGCAAGAGCGGCCCGGTCGATGAAACCCATCCATTCTCTAGGTACTCTTCAAATTTCGCTTTATAACCATTTTTGTACCATTTGGCCTCCGTTAAGAAGGAAACACATGCATCCTGCCACTGTAACAGTAAATGAACTTCTTTAATTATATATTTTTGTTATTAATTTGTATATGTTTTGACTGATCTAATTAAAGTTTGAACTAGAAGCTAGAACTCACAGCTTTTATAAGGATAGGTGAAGCATCCCAGCCATGCTTTGCAAGAACATAGGAAGCTGTTTCCTTGGTTGTATTGAACATAACACCATATAGAGCTCTCATATATTCTGGTAGTCTTTCTGTTGCTTCAACCTCGTCCCACCTGGAAGTTCATTTAAATTAATTTCTACATTAAACTGTAATCACAATATTGATAATTGATGAACGGAAATCGATCATATATAATATTTATACAGCTAGCACATGTATAGTATAATGGGTCTGTTAAATTAATATACCTCTGGATAGCTTCAGTAAAAAGCAATAGCTCATCCAAGGTTCCATGAACATCGTATACATCATCCAAAGTTACAATCAGAACTGCCATTTTTGCAAGTACTTCTCTGCAATATGTGTTATGTGGTTCTGGTGCAATTCCAGTTGCATAGAAGAATGACTCAATTAAGCGATCTCTAGCAAAAGGCACCTTCTCCCTTAAACCCAGTTCTATCCACCATCTAACTCATAGAAGAATACAATAAATGAATAAATAAAATTAAGCTCAGTTCATCTAACTTATATATATATATAAATGCATTTAGCAGAATATTATATATATATGTACCTTGTAAGCTTTGAAAGTTCTCCTTGATGCACAAGTTGCACTCTGTTGTACTCAAGCTTTGCAAATTTTGTTAACACAGGATTCACATTCTGATTTCCTTGACATTGATCTATGTACCACCTTGTCTCCAGTCTTGGAACCCTCCAATGCAATGGGAGCTCTAGTGCATGCTCCACTTGCCCCTTCAGTTTTTCATCCATGCATGTTTTCTTGAGTTGATTTAGTTGTTTTGTCGAAAATACCCTTGGTTCGTCCCATAATTTCTCTCCCTCAAATGTGAGAAATGAGGCGCCATGGAGGGAAAGGAGGGCCTCTATGTCGTCATTTTGTACGTTTCCATTCATAATAGTACTCAGAATGTCTGTCAGATAATTAAAGAAATAAGCTTTGTAATGTAAGACTTTATTTTATTAATTAAAAAATGGCTTTTATTCAATAATATTATTGACTAAAACTCTGGAATAATTTTCATATATTGTATCCTTGGACAAGTGAGGATCTCAATTATAATTAAGTACATACTATTAATAACAATTTCTAATAAAAAAGAAAAGAAAATGGTATTAATGGCAACACATAATTAATTAATTAGAAGAATAGCATACCTTGAGGGACTTCATGACAATTCTCTCTCATGAGCCTAAAGAGAAGAGCCAAAGAAGCAAAATCATTCTTCAATGTAGCTTTTGCATTATTAATTACCATTTCTTCAAGAACATGTTTTATTTCCTCTGAGAAATGATAAGCAACTCCGAGTCGCTGAAGCATGTCTACCAAGTTGAGCTTGGCAGGAAGCTGAGACTTCTTATACATCAACTGACTTCTGATGTTGCTCTTCATCTCCTTATAACACTTACTAAATTTTAGTGTTTCCTATAAAGAAATTTGTGTAAGATATATATATATAGATCACTGAGATGAAAAATGCACTCGATATATATATTCCAATTAATGTGATTTGAAATGCCTTAATGCATATATATTTTGAATTTAGACTTGGTACGACGTAAGGTTGCACTACATAATTAATTAATGAAAAAAATATATCGATCATACGTAAGGTTACACCACATATATAACTACTAGCTAGAATTGATAAGACAGTTTTGTAAAGATCGATCATACGTAATAATTTTTTTGTGGTGATGAAATGGAGTAGTAATCCCAGGAGTTGGGTGCATAATTTGCGGTTCGTCTTGTCAACGGTACTGATGACACGAAGCAGCCCTCCTTTGCCATCTCTCAATTGCAGGTGATTTCACTCTGATTTTGTTTTGATGTATTTTTCGGTAATAGTTGCTTCAAGCATCCATCTATTTATAGTCAAGATTTTAGAGTGATGCTGACTGGAGAGCGTACAGTGAGATAAATGAGGTCTCGAGGTTACTAAAAGAATTTGATTATGATTTATGAGTGCAGGCTAGGCATATTCCTAGAAGTCAAAATTGCGTGGCTGACCATCTAGCTAAAGTAGGTAGCAGGTTGAGATCAGTGAGGGGTTTACCGGATACTCCTATCCAACATTTAAAATATGTTCAAGTTTAGAGCAGGCGTTGGGATTAATATGATATCTGTTGTAATATGTGAAACACTGTAACTTGAAAACTCTATTGAAATGAAAAGCCTACGGGCATGTTGCATTGCAAAAAAATAATAATAATAATAAAAATGCATGTTTCTTAATTAATTTGCAATGTACGAATCGTTTCATGAATTAGATTTGTATTTCTATTATCAAATTTCAAAATTCAAATATTCAATCCAAATTGCTGAATATTATTATCATATGAAAATACACTTGGAGATCAAATTTTATATTTTTTGGAAACTTTTTACTATATTTTGAGACAATTAGAAACTTTTTACACCTGATCATGTGTCGTGCCAAATTTTTAAAAGATAATCACATCACATGAATAGTTACGACACGAGACACATGAGTTACAGCATGTGACCTGCACACGTGTTATGTCGTGCTGTGATGAAACTGTGTTGTGCTGTGATGTTTCTAATTGTGTCGTAACTTTTTTAGATCTATATTATCGCTACTCTGCTCCGATTCACCAAGAAAAAAATATTGTACTATTGTCAATATTTTGTATCTACTTCTGACTAAAATCTTGGATCCACTCCTGAACATGATATAATTATCAAAATATATAAATGGGGAGGTGGAAACAATGGACGTCACATGTAGTCACAACAAAATCAATTGGGCTGGGAAGCTACGTCACAGGTAATCGGCCACAAAAAATCAATCTGGTCTTGGCCGGTTGCCCCTCGAGTGCGAATCCTCTAAGATATCTCAACTTTTGCGTGACCGACGTGTCCGGTGCCTATTCGGGGGTGATGTAGGGGTCAGTATTATGCGTGCTTTGAGATTGGTGCAGACGTATTTAAACGGTTGGGATTTTCCATGAAGCTAGTCACGCAAATAAAGTTTGAGATATCTGAGAGGATACGAATTCTTGGCCAGTTGGCCGGTAGGCCCTCGGAGACAAAATAAGTGGGTCCCCGGCGACTTCTCGGCCACAACAAATGCAATCTGGTCTTGGCCGGTTGGCCCTCGGAGACAAAATAATAAGTGGGTCCCCGGTGTCTTTACAAAGGATTAGAAAAGTATTCATACATGCAAAAATTATTAAGGTCACACAAATTTAAGTTACAAATTTTCAAAACTGAGGCTATGGTATAGCATAGCGCATGTATGTATATATATATATATTGGTCCATACAATAGATAAATACCTAATTCATTTTTAAAGTCCAAACAAAATCTTTTTAAAACATTGCTCAAAATGATATATATACATAGGGGGCCTAAACCTCCTTTAATTCTTCCTCAGTTCCATAAAATATATATGAGGAGAGTTCAAATGCCGTCATGAGGCCTCCACTTTTAAATTTTCTAATAATATTATTTTAAATTTTTCCATGTCAAAATAAATAAACTATTAGATGTGATAAATATTATTTTCTCAACATGCACAAAAAATATTATCACTTTTCAATTTTATTTTTATATGAATTTGTAATTTGAAAAACATCAAGAGACAAGATGTTGATACAAATCATTAAATCAAATTATCATAGTCTTTTATATATGTATTATATTCATAGAAAAATTGATGCAGATCATATTTAATGATTTTGGTTTTAGTATTTAATTTTTTTAATTTTATGTTCTTGTAGTTCTAAAAAAGAAGAAATAATGGAGATACAAGACGTACTATATATCTCTCCCTCTTCGTTCAAGTCCTAAATTCTGAAACTTGTAAAACCTTTTCTTTCATTAAACATTAATTTCCAATTAAAAACAGGGTTCCAAAAGCTCTGCAGTTTTAAAGGATAAAAATCAATAAAATTAATTAAGTTCCTTCTTTACTGAGGTGGGAGAGGGAGAGCATGTAGATAACTTTGAGATTGGAGAGAGAACAAATCACTTAATTGTCTCTTCTTTATTTTCTCTCATTTCTCTTCTACATCTCTTTGATCTCTTTTATTCTTTGATTTATTCCATTTAAAATGGGGTGACCTGAAAAAAAAAAAATGGTGCATGTCACCAGTTTACCACAGCACCCTTTGTTCCATGTTCCTCCTTGAGAATTGAGACATGATACTGATTACGATTATTACAAAAAAAAAAAAAACATGGGAATTGACCTAATTAAAGTCAATACAGTTGTGGTGTTCGATCGATATCGGATTATCGGTCCATTTCGACAAAAATTATACGAACATCGATCATTTCTAAAATGAGCAAATTTTTGTGGTTGCTTTTAAGTCTGATCTCTTGCTTGTGCTGTCAATATCGGAGAATACAAGTGCTTAATTAATTCTTTGCCATGAAAGTGCCCATGAATATTTCATGGGTTATTCCTGTGGCTTACATTAACCCGTGCAAGTTATTAATTTAGAGTTAGACTAATATGACACTAGTGTTATATCAAACTAAATAACACCACATCTTAAATCTTAGATCTGCTTTAAGATTCGTAATATCCGTTTTTACTGTTCAAGCACTTCATTTTGTACGAATCTTAAAGCAGATCTGAGGATTTAAGATGTGGTGTTATTTAGTTTGATATAACACTAGTGTCATATTAGCCTAACTCATTAATTTATGATATTCATCTTTTGGTTTGTATAGAAAGTTATTCCCATTTAAATTGAGATGCTGAACACGACTACTTAAAGTTTAAGTTAAATAACACTCAGAAACAAAAGGTCATTATTCACCTCAAAAAAAAAAAAAAACTCGGTATCGGTCGGTTCGATCTGAGTTTTACCTGAGTCTTGTGCCCATGCGATTTTTTTTATCAAACTCAGTTGAACAGTGTTCGCACTCAGCTAATTATCCGATTTTTAAGCCGAGTCAGTCTGAGTCATTTTTAAGTCGAGTCAATCCGAGTCAGGCCAAGTTAGACTGAGTCAAGTCTGAGTCAGGCAGAGTCCTTCGGTTATTTTACTTTTTTTCTTGGGAGTTATTAATATATGATTTCAAATCACAAAAAAAAAATCAAATTATGCAAACATATATAATTTGAACTAGAAAAAAAAATTAACACATACCTTGTCAAGATAATCTTGCACTAAATTTATGCTACCAATGTGTCACACCCCAAATCCTCGGGTGTGACAGCCTGCCGCGTGTATTTATTAAGTGTCACATATACACGCAAGGCAGTGGATCTTTTATATGTGTTACCAATATCCTCATCTGCTGCATCTGAGAAATAAACCTGAAAATAATCATAAGGTGGGGGTGAGAATAAATTCTCAGTGCGAATTTGCCACATATGAATTATTGGACTTGCAATCAAACTCTATATTCAAAAATGAAACCCAAATAATAACAATGCAAACATATATATATATATTCATAAATAATAGAATGCCACTACTCGACAACAATTAATCAACCTGAAACACAGTTTACGAAATTTCCAAGATGAATTTCAAACACAACATATATTTTGGCTTAACTCAATTCATTAGGGCTTGTAGCAATTACAGATGTTCTTTCGAGCTAGACCATTTATCAAACCCACATCTGTAGGGTTACTGACACCTACAGATGACCAACCAAGCTGGACCCTTTCTCTGACATCCATCTGCAATTGCTTGGCTTAACAGTTTATTAAGGTCTAGTTCAAATCATATAAAGAAAATTATCTTTGAAAACATTTTCAACATTCGTAATATTCAATTGATCGTTCAAATGCATTAACACGTAGGAGAATGCCACCGAGCCACAGACGTTACATATGTCACCCACGATTTTCAATCACATCTCATAACATAATCACCCTCCCTCGTCCCAACCGGTACTAGGAACATCGAGGGTCGTTCACCTAAGGTCATTTAGGATCCTGGGAATCAAAGCCAGCATACTACCCAACTTTGCAAATTAATTGGATCCAAGTGCTTAACCTCGTAAATCCATTCACACACATATCAAATCCAATCGTGGTGACTTTCAATCAAATCAGATCATAACAGATCGACACAACCAACAACCATACCAGCATGCAAATCATTCAAGTCACATCAATTCGAGTTTAATTTGATTGGGCTATGCAAATGCTCTACACAATTCAATGATGCAATCAATGATATTCAACATGACAAACGAATACACAGTTTAATTCCTGAAAATAAAGTATCAAACAAGTCCAAGAATCCTGCACCTGTTTAAGACGAGCATACCGCTTAGCTACGGATCAGGCATCTCGAATTGCCTCGCGATATCTTGATCGACCGAGCCTACACCTATATTATACGTTTACTTGGTTTAATTCAGGTTCAATGGTCTATACGTTTACTTAGGGTTTGTACAGTCCTAAATCAATTCTTATGTTTTGGTATCGATTCTTTTCGATTCCTTATTTCTTATTAAAAATCTCATATAACGGTGCACAATTGCATCTAGGCCCTCTAGTCATTGGGTCTGGTTTATTTGGTTTTAAACCGAACCGAATTAGTTCAGATCAAACGGTTTGGTTTTTTCGATTTAATGGTTCGGTTCGGTTTGTTTTTTAAAACAGAATTATAACTTTGGATCAGTTTGGTTTGGCAAATTTCAAATCCGAAATAACCGAACCGACCGAACTTTTATATATTATGAATTTGATCCAGACCGTCCCCCTTTATTTCTTAATCAATTGCTTTAAATACTTCGGTTTATTTATTAATATCTTAGTTTATTTCTTAATACACTTTGGTTTATTATAAATCAATTGTTTAAATAAAAAAATTAATATATTTCGGTTTGAACCAAAAAAACTGAATAAAATGAACAAACCGAAATAAAATTTTGGTTCTGTTCGGTTGCAATGCTAATTTGGTTCGGTTCGGTTTTATTTTTAAAACCGAATTATAACTTTAGTTTGCCTAATTCGGTTCGGTTTCAACCGAACCGAACCGATGAACACCCCTAGAGTGCACATTTTTAACATGTGGAATTTCGAAGTACATCTAGATTCTGTTTGTGGATGTGAAAGCTTGTTAATATGAATTTTAAAAGCACAGTCAATGGTCAAACCCATTAATATTTTCTCGCAAAATTTAAAAATAGCTAAGTGCGCACACTACTAAAATTTACATTTTTTTCAATGCAGAGTATTTGTTATTTCTAACCGGATGAAGGATTTATGGAAATAAAATTGTGTTTTCTGACACACTTAATTATTTTCAATGGTAATCCTATAAAAATAGTAGTGCATGAAAATTCTTATTGTCTGCACATAGAAATGCTTCTTATCCACTCTTAGAAATAATATTGCATGATCCATAACCCGTCTAACAAACCATTTATTATATTTTATTGGAAGTACATAGAAATAACTCGCCCCATGCCCTTGGAAATAAGTGTTTTGTTTAATTTTTTTATATTTTTTTATAGTGAAGGTTATTAGAAATACTAGAGTACTATGCTCTTGAAAATATTTTGTTGATTCAGTTCATATTGTTTTATAGTTAGACTTATTATTTCCATAATACTACCGTTGGAAAAGTTTCATTCATCGCGACAGAAGTCTTTCTGTTTAGTTGATATCTCCCTTTGTAGCAATAAAAATAAATCACAACATACAGCAAGTAGTACTTAATTGTGATATATAAAATGAAACACTACAAATTGAAAACATAAATTTAGGTATTTGGACTAAGCCAATATATTTAATTTGAAACAAATATTTTGATAAATCCAAGTAATACATGCTTTCTCCCTATAAAAGTGAATGATTCTAGCTTTTGTCCCCCAACAACCCCCCCCCCCCCCCCCCCCCCCCCCCGCCCCCCTACAATATATGTTGTTAAACATATGAGTGTTAATAAATGAGTAAAATAAGTATATACAATTAGTAAACAGTGAATTAAATGAAGATGAAGATGCAAGGGCTGAAATGCAAATAGTTGTTCTAACAAGGACTGAAATGAGAATAACAATTATATATATATATATAGAGAGAGACAAGCTAATATGTTTTCGGCAGCACTTCGGCCGAAGTGCTGCCACCCCATTTTCGATTTTTCAAAATCCAAATGGTCAATCCGAACCGTTTATCTTGTTCTCCATATTAATATCTGCTTGGAGACCAAATTTTACATTTTTTGGAATTTTTTTGCTATTTATTAAGCCACTTTGAAAATCGCTGATCCAACGGTGGCTTGCCAAATAGTAAAATCAGGGGTTCACCGTTGGATCAGCGATTTTCAAAGTGGCTTAATAAATAAGAAAAAAAATTCAAAAAAATGTAAAATTTGGTCTCCAAGCAGATATTAATATAGAGAACAAGATGAACGGTTCGGATCGACCATTTGGATTTTGAAAAATTAAAAATGGGGTGGCAGCATTTCGGCCGAAGTGCTGCCGAAAGCGTATTAGCCTCTCTCTCTCTCTCTCTCTCTATATATATATATATATATATAGAGAGAGAGAGAGAGAGAGAGAGGGGAGAGGGAGAGATGGGTTATGGTGAGTTGCAAAGTAAAGCGACTATTTTACTTCACGCTCATATTTTGCGATTTTAAAGTTCAAAACGTCGATCTGAACTGTTCAACTTGTTCTTCATATTGAAATGTGCTTGGAGACAAAATTTTATATTTTTTGGAATTTTTTTACTATTCATTAAGCAATTTTAAAAGTCGCTGATCTGATGGTCCAGAAAATTTTACTGTTTTTACTGTTCACAGCAAAACAACAATTTAAAAAAAATGCTTAATAAATAGTAAAAAAAATTCCAAAAAATGTAAAATTTGGTCTCCAAGCACATTTCAATATGGATTAAACATCTAACGGCTCGGATCAGTCGTTTGAAATTTCAAAATAAAAATACGGCGTGAAGTAGAAACGCGTTTTACTTCACAACTCATCGTAACCCATCTCTCTCTCTCTCTCTCTCTCTATATATATATATATATATATATATATATTAATTGTCCTTTTTAAGCAAAAAAAAAACAAATACGACATAATATAGGGACCTAAGTGTAATTTTCTTATTTATTGTTCTAACAAGGTTCCAAGTTAGTAACCATGTATACCTGTAAACTATGTACATCCCACAAGACAGTGAGCTGCTGATTAGTGTTGTAAAATACGGTTTTGTTCATGCATGTTGAAGGCCACTGCATACTGCATATGCGGATTTGTATGTGGAAGTACATATGCAGTTTTACTATGCTTGTTAAAGAATTATAGATAAAATAAAACTAATTTATATCTAAAGACTTATTTAGTTTGTACTTTTTATCATATTATAAAGGTTATAGATTCTAATTTTCTTCACCGCAAAATAATTTTTAGGTTTTTTCCAAGTCCACATGGACTGTATATGTGCCCGTATATTCAAAACTGTGTGAACTTGATTGCATGAGATTTTATATTAGAAAGACCACTGTATAAGCATATGCGGATCATGCGGCTGCATTTTACAACATTGCTGCTAGTTACTAAACAACATCAAATTAAACACCTATTACAAATACAAAAAAAGAACAAAGTTAGAAAATCTGGTTGACAAAATGCTTTACAGACTAGTAAAATGTAAAGTAAATTAAAATGGAAAACTTAACACGTGTATTGCTTTACCACTTAATATTCTTCATCAGAATCATCATAATTAAACCAATCTTCTTGCTCCATGTGATACTCTTACTCTCTGTCATGTTCTTCCTTATGTTCCACTACTTGGTTTTCATCTCTCGCCATAGATTGTGCTGCATCTGATGTTGTTGGCGGAAGGACTGTTCTTTTGTCCACAAGCTCGAAGTTATTTTCTCCAAAGACCATACCATCCCAATGAAAGTCTTGTCCATCTAAAACTGATATGGAATTATTTGGCCTTTCATATTGATAAAATTCTAAGTTTGAATCATCGCCCTCGACTTGAAACCTCGACTTTTGGCTTGTTTTAAATGCCACCCACCAAGACAATCTTTCAGGCTTGATAGATGCATATGGTAGGTAGCACACTTGAGTTGCTTGAGTTGCTAATATAAACAGCTCGTAAGTTGCTAGGTGAAAAGTATAGTTAACCTCAACAATACCATGTTTGTGGTCCACATTTACATTGTTTATTATATGTCAAACTAATCACAGCTAAATAGAACTATCGTATGGGCATCATATTCTAGTGCAATGACCTCTTGGAGAAAAATAAAATAAAAGCTGCTTTCTTTCATGCTCTGAAAATTGCTTAACCATACCATGATACTACAAGCTTAACTGTGTCATTGGCCACAGAACCAACTGGTACAGATAGAGCCTACGATCTTTAATAAAAAATAAAAACAATTTTATACTAAGTTCATCTTTGATTGAATCTACGGCCTCATTCATTTTCATTTTTGGGTACACTTGAAGAACGATTTTCAAATTAAAAGAAGTTTGGAGAAAAAGGAAGATACGAAAATGGAACATAAATCTAGAATGGTAAAAGAGATGATATTTTGGGATTTATAATCACACGAGGAAAGATTTTGGCATGTATGTTTTTTTCTCATGGAAAAGAAACTTTCATTTTTATTAGTTGTTTTATTAAATGAGGGAGAGAGGTGAAGAGCAAAATCAATATTTGAAAAAAAAATATTATGTTAGCTCTCAAAATGAGAATAGGTGCTCTCTGTATAACACTCCCCTAAATATGTGTGTGTGAGAGAGTAATTTTGGAAAAAAAAAAATTTGGGGATATCAATAAAAATTTGGGTTTTTTATTTTGTTTAGTTTGGTAATTTGTAAGAATATGGCCAACAATCGCTGCTTCTTTTAATAAGTACATAAATAAATTAAATTAATAATTAAATGTTTATTGATAGACATTGAGGGATTTTTTTAAAAAAAATTATCATTGATTTGGATTTTACAAAATCAGCTCCACCAATCTGCATGTTTGCTCCAATGATTTGCTGGATCGGTGGAGCCATTTTATGACCCATGTATGACATCTAACCACAAAAATCAATAGTAAATAGCTCCACCGATCTTGTAGAACGGCGAAGCAAACATGTTTATGTCTTCACCGATAACCGAATCAATGATGCATGTTTTTTATAAAAATCAAATCAATGATGTTTGTTCTGTTAAAATATTTAAAATTAGTTCTATTTTGAAAACAAAATCCGTTGAGGGTATACATTGAGAATGTGATTACCATAGTCTAATCCATTGGTTAAATAGAAACTAACTTATGACAAATTGATAATCCTTAAACTTTTGTTATTTTCCTCTCCGCACTAGGAAATATGATGTTAATAGTATAGTAATGATATAATCTTCTCTCTTCTAAACGAAAATAATTATTGTTAACTAGAAAGCAATTTGTACATCTTAATAGTACATCTTAATATGATCTTAATAGTATATTAATACTAGTGATAAAAGAGTTGCATGACAAATGTTTAAGAAACGATAAGATCGGATGAAAGATGTAAAGAAATGAAGTCTATGACAGTTACTTTTGAAGAGATAAGATCGAATTAAAGATGAAAACAAATTAAGTCTATGACAATTACTCTTTGATTGTTCCAGGCTGACGCCATTCCAGATAAGTGCCTTTTTCATTTTTAAAATTCTCCAAAAATCTTTTCTATTTTTGATTTTCTTTATTTACCAAATTACCATCAATAAAATCTATTGGGGGATGGATGGCGCAGGTAACTATTATAATTCGTGCTTTGAGATTCGTTACTGGGCCGTCCGTTTACGATTTGCTCAAGTCAGGTAGCTGTCTAGCTTAGAGTTCTAATATTACCCGGGTCGGGTATACCCGCCCGTACCCGCCCGTACCCGCCGCCTGGGGTACCCGTGCCCGAGCTCGGGTATGGGTCGGGTACTCGGGTACGCGGGTACGGGTAAAAACCGGACCGGACCCATTTTTTTAGACCAATACCCGACTATACCCTACCCGATTTTACCCGTACCCGACTTAACCCGTACCCGAGTACCCTAGTACCCGTATACCCGAGTTACTGTTCATCCATTTCAAAATTCAAAAATTCTGATTTTTCCCCCCAAAAAAATCAGAAAAAAAACAGAAAAAACCAGAAAAAATCAGAAAAAACCAGAAAAAACCAGAAAAAATCAGAAAAAAAACCAACAAAAAAACAAAAACAAAAAAACCAGAAAAAAAAACAGCAAAAAAATAAAAATAAAATAAAAATACCCGTACCCGCCCTACCCGTACCCGTACCCGCCTTACCCGTCTAGGGTACACGGGTAAGGGTATAACTCGGGTAGGGTATGGGTTTTGAAAATTATACCCGCCATACCCGTACCCGAATACCCTTGTACCCGAGTATACCCGTACCCGAGATATATCCGTACCCGAGACGGGTATACCCGGGGTACCCGTACCCGCCCGAGTATAAATACTCTAGTCTAGCTGAATAATCCAATACAGTACACAAACACAACACATACTCTACTTTAAAAGAAGAAAGAATACTCTATTGGACTTTACTGACAAACGCTGCCACTGAAAGATAAAATTTAATTTTCACCGCTCTCTCTCTCTCTCCCGCGTGATCTCCCGCGTGAGGTCTGAAGTCGGAATTAATGGATCCGTACGAGAAAGTTGGTCTGACCGTCAACCAAGACGGCACCATTTCTTGCAACGCTGCCGTGCCGCTCTCCCCCGCCTTCCCAGACGGCGAATCCCTCCACAATTCAACAATCACCGTGCTTTCAAAGGACGTTCCTCTCAACCCCGCCCACAACACCACCGTGCGCCTCTTCCTCCCTTCCCTCCCTCCCTCCAAATCCCTTCCTCTTATCATCTGCTTCCATGGCGGAGGTTTTGTGCTCTTTCAAGCCGCCTCCGCCCCCTTTCACGCCTCTTGTGCCCACTTCGCTGCCTCCCTCCCTGCCATCGTTGCCTCTGTCGACTACCGCCACGCTCCTGACCACCGCTTGCCTGCCGCATTTGATGATGCCAGAGATGCTCTCATCTGGGCCCAGTCGGCTATCTCCTCTGAACCATGGCTTCAGGACTTTGCTGATCCTACTAAACTCTTCCTCATGGGCTGCAGTGCCGGTGCCAATATTTGCTACCATGCTGCTTTAGATCTCATCACTTCTAAGCTTGATCTCAGCCCGCTTCGTCTCTCTGGGCTAATACTGAACCAGCCTTACTTTGGGGGAATTGACAGGACGGCATCTGAGTTAGCATTGGTCGATGACATGATCATACCTCTTCCCGCAAACGATCTTCTATGGGAACTCGCGCTGCCTTTGGGAGCCAATCGGGACCATGAGTACTGCAATGTCATTGCACATGAGGCAAAGGAGGTTAAGCTTCTTCCCCCGTGTTTTGTTAGAGGCACCATTGGTGACCCACTCTTTGATAGGCAGAAGCTGTTTGTGGAAATGCTGAGGAGAGCGGGAGTGACTGTTGTGGACAAGATGGGGAGCCTGGGACACCATGGTGTTGAGTATTTAGATTCTGAGAAGGCAGCCGAGGTGGCAGCTGATGTTAAGAATTTTGTGTATGGCATCGGTGCACCGGTCCACTGTCTTGAACAAAAACTGTAAGGCATGCTATGCTTTTGTTAGATTCCGAATTTTATCCCCTCTAAAACTGGGGAATCTCAAGCTGTATAGATTATATTTTGATGTTTAGTGTTTGATATTACTAAGTGTGTAATCATTCAGGTTGTTTAGCAGTTGTTTTTTTTTTGGTTACAAGCAGTTGTTTTAAAGTATGTGTATTGAGTAGGTTGAATTCTACTTCCATGACAAACGCTGTGCCGCTCAAAATTTTTGTTTACCAACATAGCATTCTAGGCATTCTAAGAGCGAATGAGAATAAATTATGTTTAACAACAATTTTTTAATAATCATAGCGAATGAGAATAAATTATGTTTAACAACATAGCATTCTAAGAGCGATTTCATTAAAATATATATACATATATTATTATTATTTGTGAAATTCTCATACAAATCATAAAATGAAAAACAAAGAATACGTTGTATCTACAATTGGAATGAAATTGCCAATGTTTTGCACTATGATTATTCAAAATTTTATTTTTGGTGCTCTTTTATCAATGCAACCATTACAAAATTTTATTATTAGCGACTAAAACTTGCCTAATATAAACATATACGAACAATATATAGTTATCATTCCTTGAAAAGAACAAAATAATATTATTTACAAATTCCTGGAACAAAATTTGGCATTTCCCTTCCGCAATTTATACCTCATATAAACTTATTTTTCTCACTAAGTGCTATCACCATCATCTTTAGCTCGTTTGTGCGGAAAGAAGATAATGGCTAACATCAAACAAACACCCAAACCAACAGCTCCATTGAATGGATGCAGAGGATGGGGACTGTTAAGCCACAAAGGAGTGTTTGCTTTGTATGTTATGAAACCACCAGCATATAAGGTATAGCTTGTGCTCCTTATTCCTGCTCGCAAGCCAATCGGTGCCGCCAATTTACCCATAAAACGTTGTTTTATTCCCGCAAGAGCTACTGACAAGAGCAAAAAACCTGGTATGGAGTACACAGACCTGAAATTTTTATCCAAAATTAGACTACTGCTTGAATTCTTAGGGTACTATGAATTCTTCAAATATAATGCTGACAGCTAACTCGCTGCTGCCATTTATAGCCACACTATACACCTTTGATAGCTTGTGTTTTGTTTTGTACTTGACAATTTATTGGGTAAATCATAACTAACATTAGGTCAAACTTGGTCTCAGGTGGTGACAACCACCCTTGGAATTGTATTTTAACTAATGATGCGGTTACTACAACATCCAACATTGTTTGAGTGCTAAAATACTGAGTAGGAAACACAGAGAGACTTGGTGGGAATTAAACTCATGTATCCTGCTCTACTGTTACATTTAACGGCTCTAAGAAATTCAATTATAAGATAGAAAAAACATACCTATGAATGACAGAGAAGGCAATTCCAGACAACAGAATAGCTTGGTAATACCCATAGTCAACTGCAATTTCTTTTTGAAGCCATGACCGAAAGAGCAGTTCCTCCACTAATGAAACACCAGTAGCTGTTAACAGACCCCTAACCATAAGAACCAGCACATTGCCGTATGCTTTTAACACAGCCAAACTGCCCAATGAGAAGTGAGCATATCCAAGGACTGAGTTGACTGAGTGCACTGACAACACGATCATGACTCCACCAGCCAGACCTTTCAAAAATTCATGAACCTGAAAGGAAATAACATTGGATTCAACCACTATGCAACAGCTGAAAATAACATAATACAAGTGCAAGAGCATACATATAGGAACTTAATTATATAGTGACATGTACTAATGAAACTAAAGAAAGAAAATAAAAATTTAGAATGGAACCCTGGTGGTAGACATCACATCAAGTCCGTAATGAACAACTGGGTCCTCATATCCACGAATTCTCTTGCCCCAAATTATGACAAGAATAGTCACTGCTGCGTAAAGCCCAATTACGCATGCATCTCCAATGATTCCAGTTGAGGCCTTCATGGCCCAGAACGGCACAAGTGTGGGCAAGAGTGGGATCACCACTGGGGACCAGAGCAACAGTGCCATGCAGACAAATCCAAGTAACCTAACAATTGAGTACATAATTAATTTGAAGACATGCTTCACAATGTCAGGAATACTTTACCGGAAACTGCTAAATGTATTACTTGATCTTTTTTTTCAAGAAATTCAAGTTTTCATTAGGTTTTTACTCAAAAATATGAATATAAAGAACACATGTCAATCATTTAACAACAAGGGACCACATTTGGTATAGGGTTCAGATTCATGATCTGATCTTTTTCAGGAATAAAAGATGACAAAAAGATGAGAAAAATATTAGACAAGTGCCAAAAAGATGAGACCTGTGCAACAAAGGGCGTTTGCCGATATGCAAGAAGGAGATGAGACGATCTGTGAGGCTCATGGCACCGCGAATGCCTCCCCATAATAGAGCTAGCTTCCCTACAACCCTCAAAATCCCACCTCTCTGTCCCAGCTCTGCTAAAACTGCAACTAGTCTTCATAATAATAATAAAACAAAAGTATTAATGATGCAGATTTGCAATAAGCTGGGACAATAATGTACACTAGTAAGCTTCATTTGGCTTAATTAGGCAATTGCAAAACATGCTGTACTTCACTAGGCATGTTTGTCGAATAGCATTTTTTTGCCTGATAAAAAGAAAAGAATGAAACGTGACAAGTACCTTTCAAGGTCAACTCCACCATCACTTTTTGTGGGGACCACAGGTCCAGCGACAGACATGGCCTTCTCAGCGAGGCTGCTTACAAGACCACCAGTTTTTTCCTGTGCTTCATCCTCAAATTTTGTATGTACCCCAGAGAGACATTTTGAATCATAATACTTTGGCACATATCTCTCTTTTATTTTGATTGCACCATCACCATGTGACTCACTGAGCTCAAAATATTTCCTCAAGCATGCCAACATAGAACCAACAACCAAACCCACTGGAATTAGCCTCCTTAAATGATTTGACTCATGAACCGCACAGGAGACTATCTTAGTCAGGTATTCACCCTGAATTGTGCCGATCTTTCCCTTTGGAATATCACGTCTGGAAAACAATTCCATGTTCAACTCACTATTCTGAACCACCTTCTGAGATACTGATGTGGCAAGCTCTTCTATATCATAAACTAGGGTTACATCAACTTCTTCAAAATCCAGGTGTAATACACCCAATTTTCGACGTACCTCAGTTACCAGTGCACCCAACAACTCTTCTCTGATAAACAGTGCTACTTGTTCTCTCGTAGCAGTAAATTTTATATTTTCTTCTTCATTTGGGGTTTCATTGGTGCTAGTCTCCAAAATAACATAGGATGGCTCAATTACATTATCCAGTCGGGGGGAGGTCTCTGAATCAATGTCTGAAATTTGGGCTTGATTTACCAATTTCCACATCCCCTCTTGTGGGTCAAGGATCAGATCAGTTGCCGGATCTGAATCCATTTCCTTGGCTTCTAACTGCTTCTGAACATACTGAGGGAAATACACACAGTATTGCATGCTCCAATATAGGTTCTGTGAACTGCTTAATTTCTCATAAGAATACTGTTTGAGATAGTCATGACTAAGATCTCTCTCCTTTTGTTGGTTGCTCATGCTTTCCAGTGATGAGATAATACTTCGATTTCTCATCTCCTTTTGTGAGTCATCTTCAATCTTATTGGAAGAAGAGGAATGGTTGATTTCATTTTGACCCATTTTCACATTGTTTTTGGGTTCCTCCGTTCTGACTTCTGTATTCTGACCTTGGGCATCTTTATTTTCCTTAGCATCAGTTGCACTCTCATTTGTTTCCTGTTTTTTCTTTTGTTGGTCAATAAAGTTTTGAAACACACCAAAAACAAGGGTAACTGCCATTTGAATTGAGTCATCAAATCCCGTTAAGGCATCCAAGGCATGATTAAAATTGATAGAAGGTGGCTGTGAAGCCAAATGTAGTTGTTCCTCAATTTTTGAGGGGCTATTTTGTAAATTTGGCTCCGCAACAGTATTGGTTTGTGTAGTAGAAGCATCCCTGCTATTGCTTGTTTCATTCACCTGCCCCTCCGTTTCAACATGTAGTGGTTCCCCGATTTTTGAGGGCCTATTTTGTAAATTCGGCTCCACAACATCATTGCTTGGCATAGTAGAAATATCCCTGCTCTTGCTTGTTTCATTCACCTGCCCCTCCGTTTCTTCATGCTGAGGTAAAACTGTTTCATCAGAGTTAGGGTTGTGAGACTCTGCAGGAACACTCTGTTCTACCGTAGGGTCATTCACTCTTTTGACTTCATCTTTAGGGGTATTCACGTCATTTGACACTGGTAGTTCATCTGAAGTGTCCCTTTGACAACCTTCAAGCTCCAAATTTGAAATTTGTGGTTGGATCTCTTGTTGGTCTTGTGTCATTGGTACAGTTGGCTTGGTCCAACCGACCCGTTTTAAAACATTGAGACTTAGATTTAATTTTTGAGCCTGTATTATTTCAGTTGCCACTGTGGTGAGCTTTGCACGTACATCATCTGGCACAGCTTCTTGTAAAGCTTTCATAAGAGTTTCTCCTCTCTCCATGGCAGTCAAAACCTTCGTTCAGTCAACCTATCGGTTAGTAAGCAAAGAAATGGACAAGATAAAAGAAAAAATATTCTGAGAAATATTGCAATGTTTCCATCGGGTTGATAGTTCAACTGGTGTAATATGTAAAAAAGAAAAAAGAAATAAAAAATGAACAAAGAAAAGGAAGTTTAGTGGTAGAGTTCTAGCTTGCAATTAAAAGAACTGTTGGGTCTTACCTCCAGACATGGAAATATAGGTGTTAGTGTGTCAAATATCTAAATGTTATTTGCAAAATGAGAATAATTGCATCTATGCTCATAAAAAAATGAGAAATGCTCAATATAACCTACACAAAACATGGAAAAGAATCATATAGGTTTGCACCTCCTAACTACTTTGAAAATAGCAAAATAACCCTTTTTCTTCAACATTCATTTGAGAGAGAAAGAATGAGAAAGGAGGGTATGGTTAGTGTAATGGAAGCCTACAGAAGATGCTGCCTTCAAGGTAGACATGATATTTATAAAAAAAAAAATATTCACGTGTTTAGCAGAGGAAGACATTATATTTTTGTACTATGTTGAAAATAAGTGGCAATGGTCCAAAAAAAGCCGCACCTTCCATTTCTGTGCATCATTCAAAGTACCCGGCATAGTAACATCCAGCATATTCATGACAACAGTTGCCATTTGTAAAACCTGGCTCTCTTCTCCCTCTACTACCTCTTCCTTAACATCCTTTGAACCCTCCACCTCTTTCTCTAAACTCTTCCCTACCTTCCCATTTGTTGAATCCACCTCAACTGGGGGGCCAGTAAGATATCCATTTAAAGGGGTCTTATTTTTCCTGGTCTTATTTAAAGGCAAGGAAGATGATCCTCTGTACCTCCGACCCAGTTTCTTCTTAACACCTATGCTTTTCACAAATGAAAAATCTTTTGATGGGTTAATAGAGATGTCGATGTCCTCTAAGAGAAGGTGGTGGCCTTTTAAAAGGGCAAGCTCTACTGCCGATAGCCACTGTAAAAGTGAGAAAAAGAGAGATTTCACATGTGCAATATTGGAGCTACTTTAAATAAAGTTTACGAGTTTTCGAACCAGGGAACAAGTCATTGCTGGTACAGCAATCAAAGTATTTTATCAATAGACAAGAAACAGATAAGCTTTCATTAAGTCTAAAAGCATGTTCAATTTATAGGGTACTGAACAAGAACCAAAAAGAACAGAAGTATTAAAGCATGCTCAAGCTCACATTTTTTAAATAAACTGTCAATGCCAACAAACTAAATCAACAACTGTACTCTTGTACTCTGAAAAGTACCTCTATGGCAAGTTTTTGGCACCACATAACAGCCAATTGATCGCTTCTCATGGTACCAGAAGTCAAATAAGAACTTAGCAGGAGGCTTGTAAAAGGATTTTCTGAGATCTCAGCACATGGTATGGAAAATACTGGTACAGTACCATTATCACTCTGCAAGGAAATCAATGCTCTCATAAGAAATCAATCAAGAAGCAGCAAATATGAACTGTACAAAATTGTTCACCTCTTTGGTCAGGTCCAGTAACGATACAATCTGATACCAGTGTCATACCATACTGAACCAATTCTACCCAGATTTGGACCATCCTAAATTTGACAATCTTTCAATTTAGCATTAATAGGGTTCTTTGATTACACAGCTTTCCTTAATTACCTAGGAGCTGAAATCAGACTTTCAACATTGTTTCAATGACAAACAAAGAAACAAACATACACACATTACACATGCACAACACAAGCACAAAGCAGACACGGAAAAATGAAAGATACCTTAATAAAAAGGACTGGAGTTTTGACATTTTGAATGGACTGTCCTGTGCTAATATTAGCATAAAATTGTTCAACAAAATCATAACCATGAGAGACCATAGATATTGCTTCATCAAAATCTCGAAGAGTCACAGCTGACAAAGCCTTTTGAACATCAAAACCTTTGCCTTTTCCTAGGAAGAGCTCCTGAAAATGTTTACATTTCAATATCTCGCCAAAAATTTCAGTTCACAAGTATTTTTTTTGTGTGGAAAGTAGGCTTCACCTACATAGAATTTTATTAATAATAAAAAGAGAATTAATATAAATATGTGAGTTAATATAATTACAAGTATGTCAAAATTGGGGTTTAATCAAACACTACGGAAACTTCTTTACATGATGAGTCTAGGACAAGTAATATCATACATGGTCTTATTTAGCTCAATGAACCTCAGTTTTGTGCAATGAAGTCCAAATTGAATCCATCTCAGCTTATTTTACCGTCCAAATTGTGCAATAAAACACCAACCAGGTAAATTTAACATACCTTATTAGCCTGCAAAATATCAATCAGTCCACTGAGAAGCTCTTGATCCAAGGAAGGCCTATGAGGGATAGACCTTGTAGCTTCATTCAGGTCGAATGGGTTGTCGATACACACAGCAGCTGTGAGAGGCGTAGAATCACCAACTTCAGCAAGATATTTCGTCAGCATGTTCGATCCATAACCCCAACTTACACCCACAAGCATCGTCCATGGCCGCATGGTGTTCAAGAAGCGAACCACTGTGGAGATATCGTCACTATCAGCTGCTGTAAATAACCTGCATGAGCAATGCACCTTAACATAATATTCTTTTTTTTTTTCTCTCTTTTTTGTTATTTTTTATGCATTCCACCCATAATTTCACTTGTATTTTGGGCATTTATAAATGAGGTCTTTTCTAGGAATCAGGATTATAGAGACTTAAACAATTAACATCTTGCCAGCGAAATTGTCAGAATTTTGTTGCGCCATTAAGCTTCAGTCTTTTATTTTTCAATAAGTAACCTTATTGTAATATTATTGATCCATATTATCAGTACAAAAATGATGCCAACTAAAGCTAACCTAGGAGTAGTCACTGGTGACCCGGCACAGCCTCTTGGATTCATTACTACAGGAAAATATCCATGCCGCAGTGCATCCAAAACAAACAACTTCACTCTCCTCTCCATGCTACCTTGTGTCGTACCAGGCACAACCACCACTGTTGTATCCAATCCATGCTCCTTTCTCAAATCCAAGTTCTCAGGCCAATCCACGCTCAGCACCCCACCATCCTTGGTCGGCACACAAACCCTTTGGTACAACAGCTCCTCCACATCCTCCTCCACCCGACCCGGTATCTCATTGCTACTGAATTTGTGGTAATGCCGGGTCTCAATCAACAACCTATCATTGATGCCATCCAAGAGCTCACCACTGTTTTCAAACGAGATGGAGGGGCAGCGAAGGAGAACACTGTGGTTGAACAGGGTGGGGCTGGTGAAGAGAACCCATTCATGGAATGAGGAGGCAGCGGCCACAGAGTCTGCTTTGATATTTGTGCCAAGGTTGTAGAGGGAAGAGGAACTGATGATGAGTTTATCGAGGGAGGAGTGGGTATGGAAGGAAAGTACTTTTTGTTGGCGGCAGTGCCTAGGGGTGACGAGGAGGGAGGGGTTGCGACAGGATGAAGCGAGGGAACGGAGGAGGAATGGGAAGGAATGGGGAATTGGTTGTAGCAGCATGGGAGAGTGGTGAGCAACTCAGACGCTCAGTTGGGAATGAGAGAAAGCGGGGAGCGACAAAGAAGATGGGACCAGCACGGCATCTTGGGCGGAATTTTAGGTATCTGGTTGGTGTGGATGCTGGCCTAATTGAATTAATTAGAGGTCTAAATTAAGTCATACATAAGTTATTTTTCTGTTTCATTGAAGTCTAAGATTAAGTCATGATTTCAACTGAATTAATTTTTTTGTTTCCATTAAATGTAGACCTAATTAGAAAAAAAATTAAAATAGAATAATCTAATTAATAATAATGTTACATAATTAGAAAACGCATAAATAATCAATAAAATAATTAATATACATTATAATTAGGTGCAGCTATGTTAAAATAGGATTTTGATCTTTGTAGAACACCGTAATTAGGTACAATTGTGTTAAAATAGGATCTAATGGTGTAGAACATCATAATTAGGTGCAGCTCTGTGATGAGTTATGACATGTCAATGTACCAGTATTCTTAATACAATTTTATATAGGCAACAAAATGAAACTTACTTCCAACTGTCGAAGTTTGTGGTAAAGGCTTTGGTGAATGTTCATTAACCACAGCATCAGCCACTCCACTGAGCATATTGTTGATGCTTTGGAACCCATGCAAAGTTTCTTCGACATGCTCTTTTGTCATGCTTTGAGATCCGTTAATGACTTCTTTGACATCATCTATTTCCTTGTTTTCTCAGGAAGGTTTCATGAGTATTTCTCTATTAGACTGATTACTTTCCATGTCAGAAGTCAGTGCATCATCATCTGTATATTCATGAACAATCCAACAAAAGATGATTTAAATAGACCTCAAAAACAACAGAACAGGCAATCATGCAACACCTGAAAAACTTTGGGTTACTTTTACAAACAACACCCAGTTGTGAAAACTAAGGTTAAATGAGCAAAATGGAAATTAACCCTAGATATGTTATAATAATTCAATAAAGTTCCTCATGACTAATCCAAAGGAACTTGGAACCAGAAAATCAAGCTTGAGCTAGAACTTTTGGGCGAAAATGGTCAATGCTACACTAACCTACTAATCTTTCTTTCCATGTAAATTGAACTCAGAAATGTTCGGAGGATGAGAGCAGATCTTCACAAACCTCTGTTACAATGTACAGAGTTCTGCTACTTTAGATAATGACAATTGTACCCATTATTCAATATATCTGTCATCACATTGTTCTTTTCTCTTTATTACCATAAATTGTTGGAAAAAAAAAAGTTTTGTTTGTTCTCTTAGCAAAGAAAGTAAACAAATAGGGCAAGGGAACAATTTAAAAATTGAAAATTACAAGGGTTATGCTAGTTACGCTACCAAAATTTTTGTAAATCCTACTTTGTCTCATGTAAGGTGTAATTTATGAAAGTCAAGTCCCATTTTGGAATTATGATATGTTTTTCGCAAAAAAAAAAAGAATAAATATATAAACAAATAGAAGTTACACCTTCCATATCCATATCTGAGAGAACCGGTGAAACTGAACCGGCTTTCTCTTTCTCCAAATTTATACAACTGGCCACATCCAAGCTCTCTCTATCTGGAGCCACTTCTTCTCCACTTGGCTTAGGTGCTACTTCTGGGGGTGGTGGAGGCATAGGTGGGGGAGACAATGAAGGAGGTGGAGGGAGATCGGTTGGTACTGGTGTGGTAATAGTGGGATTGGTATTTAGAGGCCCAAACTTGAAAGGAGGTGGCGCTGGACGAAATTAGGAAGGAGAGTGGTGAGTGGGGGGGGGGGGGGGGGGGGGTGGTAGAGCTGTTGCGGTGGCGGAAAAGGCGGGTGCGTATCCTCTGAGATATCTCAACTTTTGCGTGACCGACGTGTCCGGTGCCTATTCGGGGTGATGTAGGGGGTCAGAAATTATGTGTGCTTTGAGATTCGTGTAGAACGTATTAAAACGGTTGAGATTTACTATAAAGTCACGCAAAGTTTGAGATATCTCAGAGGATTTGAATTCGGAAAAGGCAGCCTTGTGGGGGAGGCAGGATTTGTTGTGGCAAGGGTTGTGTGCTTGATTGAAATCACAAGCCAGTTCTCCAATTGCTACGTACACAGTGACACTGGTACAACCTGGTCCATTAGTTGTACTTGATTGAAATGGGTAGAACTTTTAACAGAGTAGTTTTGGCTACATGCAGCGCACTGACTAAGAATCAAAACAACAGTGCATATGATTCTTGCGCTGCATAGAGGTATAAGTGCTCTTTTAAAATCTGTACCCATTGAAATTTATTTCAGGCCAGTTCTCCAATTGCTATGTACTGGTACAGCTTAGGTCCATTAGTTGTGCTTTGATTGAAATTTAATACAAGCCTATTCTCTAATTGTCACTGGTACAACCTGGCCCATTAATGGCAATTTCCATCAATCAAAGAAAAACAAAAACAAATGAGGAGAGAAGAAAATATCACAGCTGAGAGAAGATGTACTAAAGTTTAACGATCAGATTAGCAAAGTGAGGGGCACACAGGGGTGGAGCCAAACTTTGAAGCTACGAGTGTTAAATATGAATGAAAGTCAATCATATAAAATTTTCATACTACAAATGGAATCAATTCTATAATATCTATGACATTTTACTCAAAATTATATAGAAATCATGTATAAGTACATAAATTTAGAAAATAAATATGAGTCAATTAATTCTCGTACAGTGTGTGTTCACTCCTTGGAGTACACATTTTGACTGGACAATTTTTGAATCATGCAGAGCAAGAATCATACACATGATTGTTTTCGGCTCTATTGTGGTGCACTCTATGAATTAAAACTGCCCTGTCAACATGGATACCTTTGACATAACTATCATTTTTTTTAGAGTAGAGTTCGAATGCCTTTATTTTTTGTACCTCCATTATGTCTTTATTTTTAAAAAGTTAAATAACTCAAAGTTTAAAACTTATACGTCAAAATAAAACCATTAGATGTGATCTATGTTATTTTCTCTATATGACCATAAAAAATTATCATATTTTGATTTTGTTTTTATATGAAGAGAAGGGTTCAAATGCACGTGCATAGATAAAATGAATCAATGTTTAGAAATTATCCACATTAGTATACATTTTTACAAGCTCAAGATGACAACTAAAATAAAGTTGAAATGTCATAATTTTTTACATGTGCATAGATAAAATGATGTAATTCATATCTAAGGGTTTCATTTTGAATTTTAAGATTTAAATTTTGAGTTATTAAAGTTTTTAAAATGGAGGCATGATGGAGACATTTGAACCCTCCTCTTTTTTTATTAATCAGTATTTTTTATTTGATTAAATTAAAAATAGAAATATTAATAAATTAAGTAAATTTAAATTAAAAAAATGATAAATAAAAATGAAATTCTTACATAGAGAGAGAGATGGGCTATGGTGTATTGCAATGTATAAGCACCCTTATGTATTGGACCATAAATCACCAATTCAAAATTCAAATGACCGATTCAAACCGTTCATCTTGTTCTCCATATTAATATGTACCTGGAGACCAAATTTTACATTTTTTGAAATTTTTTTACTGTTTATTAAGCCACTTTGAAAATTGCGGATTCAGTGGTCTAGAAACTTTTACTATTTTTTACTGTTCACCTGGATTTGCAGGTTTTCAATAAATCTAAAAAAATAGTAAAAAAATTTCAAAAAATGTAAAATTTGGTCTCCAAGCACATATTAATACGGAGAACAAGATGAACGGTTTGGATCGGTCATTTGGACTTTAAATCGATGATTTATGGTCCACTGCACAAGGGTGTCTATGCATTGCAATGCACCATAGCCCATCTCTCTCTATATATATAGATAGGCTAATATGCTTTCAGTAGCATATGGGTCGAAATACACACAGTCCAAATTTGAAATTACAAAATTCAAAAAGTCGATTTGAACCGTTCATCTTGTTCTCCATATTAATATGTGCTTGGAGACCAAATTTTACATTTTTTCTGAATTTTTTTACTATTTATTAAGCCACTTTGAAAATCACTGATCCAACGGTGACTTTTGATTTTACTGTTTTGTTAAGCCACTGTTGGATCAGCAATTTTCAAAGTGGCTTAATAAATAGTAAAAAAAATTAGAAAAATGTAAAATTTGGTTTCCAAACACATTTCAATATATATATCATATCTAACGATTCAGATTAACTTTTTGAATTTTGAAAACGAAAAAGTAATTTATAAGTATATATCATTATATACTTATGTAAGTAGAGTAGTTAATATATATATATAAGGTTTTTCTAGAATCTAGATACCAAAACCAAAAAGTTCCATTTACGATGTCGATCGCGCGTTCTCTGCCGCTGTTAACTATAGTGATGCATTTTATATCATTAACTTGGTGAATAGTTTTGTTAATAACTGGTACGTACCGTCATAATTAATTAATAATGAAGTTTGTTGAAAGTTGCAGCACCAATATTATAATGAAGAGCTTACTAGATTATTCTAGATTACTTTAGATTAGTCTAAAATACTCTAGATTATTCAAGAGTAGACCAGAGTATGCTAGAATGTTGATGTATAGTACAGGTGTATGAATATTAATTCCAATTAATTCTGGGTAAAGAAACAAGCACAGCACTTTTGCATGTGCTACTTAATTAAGTTTGAGACCAGCTGTACCAATCCATATCATCTATTATAAATCATTGATGAATTGAAGAACAAAAACAAGTTTTGGTAAACTTGACCAATAGACAGCAAATTAAAGTATTAAACTTTTTTTTTTACTTGATTAAAGTATTAAACAAGTTCTTACATATTAAATGTCATCAATTTATAACGAACAACTCATAACATTAACTAATTAAGTTTAACAACAACACTCAAAAGCAGTTCTTACATCTAGACCATAGACTCACAGGTTATGACCGTTAATCATATCTTCTGACTGTTATAAATTATCACAACTAAAATTAGCATAAATCTCCGCATTTACACTTATTAATTAATAAAAAAAATTCAAATTTGTCATTCATTTTGAATATTTATTTAATTAATTTTCTATTAATAAAATTTTTGGATCCGCTCAATATCCGTCTCTTTTTGGGAAATAAATCTGCTGCGATACAAGGGGATTGCAGGGGCCTATTATTTCAAATCCAACCTCTCATATTTTGAAATACACGAATCTCAATAAAAGTTGTTTTTGAACACAAATCTCAATACAAATAAAAGATTGGATTTGAAATAACAGGTCCCTGCAATCGCTTTGGATCGCAGCAGATTTATTTCCCCCTTTTTCACCCGTACTACAGTACAAGTGAAATCCTTTTGGGATATAAATAGAAATTTCTCCTTTTGGTATGTAGAAAAAAGTATTGCTAGAGATACCAGAAAAAGTCCATCCCCGATGCCGCGCGGGTCGCGCCTTCTGTGCCACTTATCACTCCCCCAAGGCCCCAACTGAGCGTCTGAGGCGCTTATCAGTTATCACTCTCCCATGCTACTCCGACCAAGTCCTCTTTCCTCCCCCTTTCCTCCTCACTTCCTCCTCGCTCCATCCCGCCGCAACCCATCCTTCCTCCTCCTCGCCACCCCTAGGCACCGCCGCCGACGAAAACCTCGCTCTTTTCTTATTCACTCCTCCCTCCACGAACTCATCAGTAGTCCGTCTTCGCTATACCTCCTCGCCCCTGCCATCGGCTTCATCTCCGGAGCCGCTCTTTTCCTCTCCTCCTACAACCCCGGCGCGAATTTTAAAGCAGACTCCGGGGCCGCTCCCGCCCCCTCTCCGTTCAGTGAGTGGGTCCTCTTCACCAGCCCCACCCCGTTCAACCGCAGTGTGCTCCTTCGCTGCCCCTCCGTCTCGTTTGAAGACGGTGGTGAGCTATTGGACGGTGTCAATGATCGGCTGTTGATCGAGACACGACACTACGTCAATTTCAGCAGCAGTGAGATACCCGGTCAGGCGGAGGAGGATGCGGAGTCAGAATCGGAGCTGTTGTACCAGAGGATTTGTGTACGGACCAAGGACGGTGGGGTGTTGAGCGTGGATTGGCCTGAGAACTTGGATTTGAGAAAGGAACATGGATTGGATACAACAGTGGTGGTTGTGCCAGGTACAACACAAGGTAGCATGGATAGGAGAGTCAAGTTTTTTGTTTTGGATGCACTGCGGCATGGGTACTTTCCTGTGGTTATGAATCCTAGAGGCTGTGCTGGGTCGCCGGTGACTACTCCTAGGTTAGCTTTAGTTTGATTTCATTTTTAACTGATAATTTGGATCAATATTACGATTCAGTTACTTATTGGCAAGATGTTAATTGTTTAATTCTCTCTAAACCTGATTCCTACAATAGACCTCAATTATAAATTTCCCAAGATGCAAGTGAAGTCATGGGTGAAAATGCATGAAAAATAACAAAAAGAAAAAAAGAAAGAAAAAAAAAGAATATTATGTTAAGATGCATTGCTCATGTAGGTTATTTACAGCAGCTGACAGTGACGATATCTCCACAGTGGTTCGCTTCTTAAACACTATGCGGCCATGGACAACGCTTGTTGGTGTAAGTTGGGGGTACGGATCGAACATGCTGACGAAATATCTGGCTGAAGTTGGCGATTCTACGCCTCTCACAGCTGCTGTGTGTATCGACAACCCATTCGACCTGGATGAAGCTACGCGGTCTATCCCATATGGGCTTTCCTTGGATCAAGAGCTTCTCAGTGGGCTGATAGATATTATGAAGGCAAATAAGGTATGTTAACTTTGCCTGTTTGGTGTTTTATTGCACAATTGGGTGGTAAAATAAGCTGAGATGGATTAAATTTAGACTTAATTGCAAAAAAAATGAGGTTCATTGAGGTAAATAAGACCATGTATGATATTCTTGTCCTGAACTGATACTTCTTTGTAAGTTTCCGCTGTGTTGAATAAACCCCAATTTAGATATGTTCTCACATGTTAAATTTAAATACTTACAAATTGAAATTTTCGTGAGATATTGAAATGGAAACATTTTACAGGAGCTGTTCGTAGGAAAAGGCAAAGGTTTTGATGTTCAAAAGGCTTTGTCAGCTGCGACACTTCGAGATTTTGATGAAGCAATATCAATGGTCTCTCATGGTTGTGACTCTGTTGAACAATTTTATGCTAAGATTAACACAAGACAGTCCGTTCAAAATGTCAAAACTCCAATCCTTTTTATTGAGGTATCTTTCATTTTTGTCAAATTCGCATCCTCTGAGATATCTCAACTTCTGCGTGTTTTTTTTGGTAAATTTCAACCGTTCAAATATGTTCTGCACGGATCTCAAAACACAAATAATACTAGTCCCTGCACTATCCCCGAATAGGCACTGGACACATCGGTAATGCAAAAGTTGAGATATCTCTGTGGATACGCACTTATTTTTGTCTGTGTCTGCATTGTGCTTGTGTTGTTTGTGTGTGTGTAATGTGTGTTTTTTGTTTTTTTTTGTCACTGAATTAATGTTTAATTTCTGATTTGAACTTCTGTGTAATTAAAGAATTTGTAATCAAAGAACTTAACAAATGCTAACTTAACAAGAGAAAAAAAAAATGAAAGATTGTCAAAATTTTGTACAGATAGCGCTGTTACTAGAACCGACCAAAGGAGTAAAACTAGGGTGTTCTTAAGCTCACCAAGGTGTTTGGTGAGCTTAACTCCAAAATATATTATATCGGTTTCAAACGATAAATCTAAGCCGTTGAAATCCATCTACTTCACAAGTGATGAATTTACATGCAAAGATTTTAAGTTTTCGAATTATTTTAGTATAAAGTCAAGCGGTCAAAATTAGAAGGTTTATAAATTAATTTTAGTGCATTCATTTTTTAGCATTTTTTGACCACTTGATTTTATATAAAATTAATTCGAAATTTTAAAAACTTTACATGTAAATTCATCACTTGTGAAGTAAATCAGTTTCAACGGTTTTGATTTATTGTTTGAAGCTAATCTAATAGATTTTGGAGTTAAGCTCACCAAACACCTTGGTGACCTTAAGAATACCCTAGTTCTACTCCCAACCAAAGAGGTAAGAATTTTGTACAGTTCATAAATGCTTCTTCCGGCTTTTCAGCTTGATGTATTGATCTAATACATCATTGATTGATTTCTTATGATAGCATTAATTTCCTTGCAGAGTGGCAACGGGAATGTACCAGTATTTTCAATACCACGTACTGAGATTTCAGAAAATCCTTTTACAAGCCTCCTGCTAAGTTCTTATTTGACTTCTGGTACCATCAGAAGTGATCAAATGGATGTTATGTGGATCGGACAACTTGCCATAGAGGTACTTTTCAGACAGAGTATAGAAAGTTGTTGTTTTAGCTTGTGGGCATTGACAGTTTATTCATAAAAGTGAGCTTGAACATGCTTTAATACTTCTGTTCTATTTGGTACTTGCTCAGCACCCTATAAATTGAACATGCTTTTAGTCTTAATGAAAGTTTAGCTGTTTCTTGTGTATTGGAAAATTACTTTGATGCTGTACAAGCTATGACGTGTTCACTGGTTCAAAAGCTTGTAAACTTATATTCGAAGTACCTCTAATAGTGCATATGGTGAAATCTCTCATTTTCTCACTTCTCATACAGTGGCTATCAGCAGTAGAGCTTGCATTTTTAAAAGGCCGCCACCCCCTCTTAGAAGACATCGACATCTCTATCAACCCATCAAAAGACTTCTCATTTGTGAAGGGCGCTAAGAGAAAACCGGAGCGGAGGTACAAAGGATCATCTTCCTTGCCTATAAACAAGGCCCCTTCAAATGGATATCTTATTGCCCCCCCAGTTGAGGTGGATTCAACAAATGGGAAAGTAGGGAAGAGTTCAGAGAAAGCGGTGGAGGGTTTAGAGGATGTTAAAGAGGGAGAGGTAGTAGAGGGGGAAGATAGCCAGGTTTTACAAACGGCAACTGTTGTCATGAATATGCTGGATGTTACTATGCCGGGTACTTTGAATGATGAACAAAAAAAGAAGGTGCGGACTCTTTTGGAACATTGTCACTTATTTCTTTGTACAAAAATATAATGTATTCCTATGCTAACAAGAGGAAAAGAAAATTCCAATAAATATCAAGTCTACCTTGAGGGCACCCATCTTCTGTGGGCTTTTATTTATTATTATTATTATTTTTTTTTTTGAAAAAAGGCTAAAAGCCCGTTTCATATTACTGAAACAAAAGTTAAGTTACAAGGCCTCCTTTTTTTTCATAACCCATACCCTGAAGGCACCCATCTTCTGTGGGCTTTTTTTTTGTTTTGTTTTGTGAAAAAAGGCTAAAAGCCCGTTTCATATTATTGAAACAAAAGTTAAGTTACAAGGCTTCCTTTTTTTTTTCATAACCCGTACCCTTCTTTTCATTGTTCGTCTCTGAATGAATGATGAAGAAATGGGGTTATTTTGTTATTGTTACAGTAGTTAGAGGGTACAAACCTATGTGAAATTTTTTCCATGTTTTGCGGAGGTTCTATTGAGCATTTCTCATTTGTGTTATTAGCATAGATGCAATTTTAATCGTTTTGCAACTGACTTTTGGATATTTTACATGTGAACACCTATATTTCCATGTCTAGATGTAAGATCCAACAGTTGTTTTAATTGCAAGCTAGAACTACCTCCAAAGTTCTTTTTCTGTGTGTGTGTGTTCACATTACACCAGTTGAACTATCAACCCGATGGAAACAATGGAATACTTCCCAGCATTTTTTCTCTTTTCTACTGCCCATTTCTTTGCTTACTAACCTATAGTATGACTGAATAAGGTTTTGACTGCCATGGGGAGAGGAGAAACCCTTATTAAAGCTTTAGAAGGAGCTGTGCCAGAGGATGTACGTGGAAAGCTCACCACGGTGGCCTCTGAAATAATACAGGCTCAGAAATCAAATCTGAGCCTCAATGTTTTAAAACGGGTTGGTGGGACCCAGCCCCCTCTTGATCTGAAACCAAAAATCCAGGATAATAGTACCGTTATAGATTCTACGACCCATGATGGTGGAGAAGTCAAAGATGCCAGCTCCCTGCCTGAACAAAGTGCATCCAATCCCGAAAATTCCATTGATACTGGAATGGCGAATCAAGAAAAGGGTATGCAAAATTCGGCCGATGGAGAAACTGCAAAAACTGTACCAATAGCACAAGACCAACAACCACAAATTTCAAATCTGGAGCTTGAAGGTAGTCAGAAGCTCACTGGAGATGAATTACCAACATCAAATGACGCAAATACCCCTAAAGATGAAGTCAAAAAAGTGGATGCCCCTACAATAGAACAGAGTGCACCTGCAGAGTCCCCAAACCCTAACCCTCATGAGACAGAACATAAAGAAACAGAAGGGCAGGTGAATGAAACAAGCAGGAGCAAGGATGTTGCTACTACACCAAGCAATGCTGTTGTGGAGCCAAATTTACAAAATAGCCCTTCAAAAATTGAGGAACCACCACCTGTGGTATCTCAGCCGCCTCCCATCAATGTTGGTCAGGCCCTGGATGCCTTGACAGGATTTGATGACTCAACTCAAATGGCAGTTACCAGTGTTTTTGGTGTGCTTGAAAACATGATTGACCAGCTAGAGAAAAAACAGGATAATGATGAGAATGCAACTGATGCCGAGGAAAGCAAAGATGCCGAAGATCAGAAGACAGAAGTCAGAACAGAGGAACCCAGAAACAAGGTGAAAGTGGGTCAAGATGAAATCAACCATTCCACTTCTTCCAATGAGATTGAAGGTGACTCACAAAAGGAGAGGAGCAATGGAAGCATTATCTCACCACTGAAAAGCGGGAGTAACCTACTAAAGGAGAGAGATCTCAGTCATGACTATCTCAAACAGGACTTTTATGAGAAATTAAGCAGTTCACAGAAGCTATATTGGAGCATGCAATACATGCAATTTTTACCCCTGGATGTTGAGAAGCAGTTAGAAGCCAAGGAATTGGATTCAGATACGGCAACTGACCTGATCCTTGACCCACAAGAGGGGATGTGGAAATTGGACAATGAAGATCCCAATTCAGACATTGATTCAGAGACCTCCCCCCAACTGGATAATGTAGTTGAGCCATCCTATGTTATTTTGGAGACTAGCAGCAGTGAAACCCCAAATGAAGAAGAAAATATCAAATTTACTGCTACGAGAGAACAAGTAGCACTGTTTATCAGAGAAGAGTTGTTGGGTGCACTGGAAACTGACGTATGTCGAAAGTTGGGTGTATCACACCTAGATATTGAAAAAGTTGATGCAACCCTAGTTTGTGATATAGAAGAGCTTGCCACATCAGTATCTCAGAAAGTGGTTCAGAATAGTGAGTTGAACTTGGAATTGTTTTCCAGACGTGATATTCCAAAGGGAAAGATTGGCACAATTCAGGGTGAGTACCTGATTAAGACAGTGTCCCGTGTGGTTCATGAGTCAAACCATTTAAGGAGGCTTCTTCCAGTGGGTTTGGTTGTTGGTTCTATGTTGGCATGCTTGAGGAAATATTTCGAGCTCAGCGAGTCTCACAGTGATGGTGAAATTAAACTTGATGATTCTTTTGATGGAGAGAACTATCACAGTGAGAAGGAAGTTGATCTTCAAGAGGAAGAGCAAAATGGTAAAGAGGGTGGACCTTTGAGAGATAGAGAGAAAGAGTTGGAGATGGATAGAAGACAAAACCAAGGCATCATGGTCGGAACTGTTACCGCAGCCTTAGGTGCATCAGCATTGCTGGTGCAGCATCAGGTATTTATTTTGTAGTATCAAGTTGTTTGTGGTGCTTTAGTATGTGCATGAGGTACTAGTATATGCTAAAGATCATTTGATTTAGTATTTTTTTTTTCTTTGTTGCTTGTCAATTGTGGTAAGTTGATTTCTTCAAAACTAGATTATTTTTCCTGATCACCATGGAGATGATTGATTTTCATTCCTATTGGTACATTTGTTATTTGTTTATGAAGCAGCAGAATGAACAAAGCAAAGAACAGACCTCTAGTACATCAAATCAGAATTTTGTGGATGAAGCACCAGAAAAAAACAGTAGTCTGGTAAGCAGCCTCGCTGAGAAGGCCATGTCTGTTGCTGGGCCTGTGATCCCCACAAAAAGTAATGGTGGAGTTGACCTTGAAAGGTACTTACCACATTTCATTCTTTTCTTTTTTATCAGGCGAAAAATGCTGTTGGACAAACATTCATAGTGAAGTTTGGTATGTTTTGCAATTGCCTAAATTAAGCCGAATGAAGCTTAGTAGTGTACATTTGTCCCAGCTTTATGCAAATCTGCATTAATACTTTTGTTTTATTATTATTTTGAAGACTAGTTGCAGTTTTAGCAGAGCTGGGACAAAGAGGTGGGATTTTGAGGCTTGTAGGGAAACTAGCTTTATTATGGGGAGGCATTCGCGGTGCCATGAGCCTCACTGATCGTCTCATCTCCTTCTTGCATATTGGCGAACGTCCTTTGTTGCACAGGTCTCTCATCTTTTTGGCACTTCTCTTATATTTTTTTCTATTTTGAGAGAGCTGGCAATGTGGTTTGGGTCAAGTTGTCATCTTTTATTCCTAAAGAAGATCAGATCATGAATCTGAACCCTATACCTAATGTGGTCCCTTGTTGTTAAATGATTGACATGTGTTCTTTATATTGATATTTTTTAGTACAAACCTAATGAAAACTTGAATTTCTTGAATAAAATGAGCAAGTAACACATTTAGCAGTTTCCGGTAAAGTATTCCTGACATTGTGAAGTATGTCTTCAAATTAATTATGTACTCAATTGTTAGGTTACTTGGATTTGGCTGCATGGCACTGTTGCTCTGGTCCCCAGTGGTGATCCCACTCTTGCCGACACTGGTGCAGTGCTGGGCCATGAAAGCCTCAACTGGAATTGTTGGAGATGCATGTGTAATTGGGCTTTACGCGGCAGTGACTATTCTTGTCATAATTTGGGGCAAGAGAATTCGTGGATACGAGGACCCAGTTGTTCATTACGGACTTGATGTGATGTCTACCACCAGGGTTTCTATTCTCATTTTTTTTTTTTTTTTTTTGCTTAAGTTTCATTAGTACAAAGTCACTATATAAGTTCCTATATGTATGCTCACACACTCGTATTATTGCCAGGAGTGGAGCCAGAAATAATGATAAGAGGGGCAAAATTTTACAAATATTTTAGAGGCGCATAATATTCCTATATAAGCATATCTTTGAAACTTCTTTGGGCCAGGCGTGGCAAGTGCCACCCCCTAGATGGCTCCACCTGGTATTGCTTAGATAATGAAAAAGAAAAGCAAAAAGAAAATGAACTTGTCATGTCATGAGAATTAGTTGGTGAATGACTTGTTAAATTGCATATATGATATATAGGATATTAAGAAGGCATGTTGTATCTTTGGCAAAAAGAAATTGTTCTAAAGCAGCAGACTAACATACAAATGACGCACTTTGCAATCAGTTTAATTAAAGGAAAATAGAAAGCTATACAGTCACTGGATTAAGTAAACAGTCAAAGAAGCCAAACACAAACTTATGTTATTTTCAGCTGTTGCATAGCGGTTAAATCCAGTGTTATTTCCTTTCAGGTTTGTGAATTTTTTAAAGGTCTGGCTGGTGGAGTCATGGTCGTGTTGTCAGTGCACTTGGTCAACTCACTCTTAGGATATGCTCACCTCTCTTGGCCCCTTAACCTCCCTCCCTTCTCATTGGGCAGTTTGGCTGCGTTAAAAGCATACAGCAATTTGCTGGTTCTTGTGGTTAGAGGTCTATTAACAGCAACAGGTGTTTCATTGGTGGAGGAGCTGCTTTTTCGGTCATGGCTTCAAAAAGAAATTGCAGTTGATTATGGTTATTACCCAGCTATTCTATTCTCTGGAATTGCCTTCTCTCTCATTCATAGGTATGTTTTTTCTATATTATAATTGAACTTCTTAGGGCCGTTGTTCCGTTTATGTAACAGTAGATCAGGATGCATGAGTTCAATTCCCAGCCCCTCTATGTTTTTCCTACTCAGTATTTTAGCACTCAAACAATGTCGGATGTTGTAGCAACAGCATCGTTAGTTAGAAAAATAATTCCAAGTGCGGCTCAGTCACCAGCTGAGACCCAGTTTGACCCAATGTTAGTCATGATTTTCCCTTATAAGTTGTCCAGGAAGTACAAAAAGAAACCACAAGCTCTCAAAGGAGAATAGTGGAGCTATAAATGGCACTGTATGTGAAGTATTTGTAAACCTTTGGGCTTGAGCACTAGTCTAATTTTTGGGGAAATTTTCAGGTCTGTGTACTCCATACCGGGTTTTTTGCTCTTGTCAGTAGCTCTTGCGGGAATAAAGCAACAGTTTATGGGTAAATTGGCGGCACCAATTGGCTTGCGAGCAGGAATAATGAGCACAAGCTATACCTTATATACTGGTGGTTTCATAACATACAAGGCAAACACTCCTTTTTGGCTCAACAGTACCCATCCTCTGCATCCATTCCATGGAGCTGTTGGTTTGGGTATTTGTTTGATGTTAGCCATCATCTTCTTGCCACGTGAACAAGCTAAAGATGAAGGTGATAGCACTTAACGAGAAAAATAAGTTTATATGAAGTATAAATTACTGAAGGGAAATGCCAAATTTTGTTATAGGAATTTGTAAATAATAGTATTTTGTTCTTTTAAAAGGATGGTAACTATTGTAAGTATATGTTTATATTAGGCAAGTATTAGTCGATAATAATTTAGATAATAATAGTTTTGTAATTGTTGCATTTTGCGTTGATAGAAAGTACAAAAAGGAAATCTTGAATAATCATAGTGCATCTACATTGGCAATTTCATTCCAATTGCAATACAGCGTGGCAATATTTTTTTTCAGTTGATATGTATAGAGAATTTTACAAATAGCAAGTTCTCTTTTAATGAAATCGTTTTTAGAATGTCATGTTGGTAAAAAAAAAAAATTGATTATCATTTGTTCACTCATCTGAAAAAATAATTTGTTGGATGTATGAGAATTTTTTCTAGTTTTGGAACTAGGGTCGCTTATGAGCCAAGTTGTTGCTAATTCAGTTTCAAGTCAAAAACTCCGATTTTGAATCAACTTGCGAGCAACTTGAGTTGAAGTGAGTCGATTCGTGATTCATAATATAGTATATAGTGAGACAGTCTAATATAATTCCAATAAAAAATAATAATATTACATAGTTTATCAAAATAATGCATAATTAAAGACAATATATAATGAAATAATGGTCAACACAATTAAAAATTACGAAAATATCAAAATAGGACAATTAAAAGGCAAAGGCTTCTATGGACCAAATGATCTATTTGTAAAATGAACATATTTTTATTTTTAAAGTTCAAACAGTCAATCCGAGCTGTTCATCTTGTTCTCCATATTAATGTGTTTGGAGACCAAACTTTACATTTTTCTGAATTTTTTTATATTTTATTAAGATGAGTATAAAAAATATCAAATTCAGACCATTAAATTTTGTACTCATCTTAATAAATAGTAAAAAAATTCAGAAAAATGTAAAGTTTGGTCTCCAAGCACATATTAATATGGAGAACAAGATGAACGGTTCGGATCGACTGTTTGAACTTTGAAAATAAAAATATGTTCATTTTACAAATAGGTCCTGTGGTCCATAGAAGCATCACTCTAATTAAAAATTACCAAACTGATTAAGTCTAACAAAATAATACAGAGTCTAATAAATTAACAAAATAAAAGAAATAATACATAGTTTATCAAATGACCAAATATTATGATATCTAACAAAACATTACACAATTATCAAATTACAAAAAAAAAAGTATAATAAAGTAGTACTAAATTCTTTTCTTTACTTTTCTTCCTTTCTTCTCTATTTCTCTTCATCTGTTGCAAATTGCTAAAAAAAAGGTACTAGTCTCTCTATTTCTCTTCATCTGTTGCAAATTGCTAAAAAAAAGGTACTAGTCAAATAAAATATTGGCAGTGGCAAATATTTCTAATTTTTAAGGTTTTGGAGTACCTCAAAAATTGAAAATATATGAATTAGAGTTTGGTGTGATGGGTTCAATTGAGTTGATTCCGAACTAAGTTGGGAATAACTTAAAATCAACTGAGTCAGTTTTAACTCAAGTTATAGTAAGTTGAATCCGAATTAATTCCGAACTGAGTTTTGAGTCATGAGCTTTTAGTACCCCTATTTGGAACGTTGAAGAAATTAAAAATAATTATACAAGTACAATGCTTTTTGGAATTAATTTTTTTTTTTTTTAATTTTATCGATGAATATGCTCGGACAATTTAATAGACAACGTAAAGCTTTTCCATGTTTTCTTTTTTTCATTTAGCATGAACAAAAATTTAGGGCAGTTACCGATTAAAATATATCTACTTTATAAATAATCTTACGGCTAAGTCGTGGCTGACCGAGGAAGATTTGCTAAATAAATGATGGATGGGAACTTAAATTCTTGTAGTAAAAAAGTAACTCAAGAGTTTGTGTTTGGATTTGGATCCAGACCATCCGATCAGAACCCGGCCCAATCCAGTCCGAGATAGAATTCACCAAGGCCCTTTAATATTCGTGCAGATTCTGATCGGACGGTCAGGATCTAAAATCAAATTTTCGGTTACTGTAAGCGACAGAATCGAGTAGGGGGAGGAGACTTGGTTCTGATCATACCCGGACCTATTTTCCCCCTTTTTTTTCTCGCTCAATCCGCCCCCCCCTTCCCTCTCCTCCTCCCTCGTCCCTCCTCCGCCTCCGCTCCTGTCCCCGCCGCCGATCCCTCCTCTTGGCTCCTGCTCGCCTCTTCCTGCTGTCCCAACGGACTACCCTTGCTTTATTTCTTGCGTCTGTGTGCTTGGAGTCTCTTGATTGATCTCTGAGTTGTGGTACTTTCTTCTCTCCTCACTTGTTTCTGTTTGGATTTGATTGATGGAAATCTCCATTAATTGACCAGGCTATTCCAGTGTATAGCAATTGGAGAACTGGCTTCTATTAAATTTCAATCAAGCACAACTAAAGGATCAGGTTGTATCAGTGTATAGCAATTCAAGAACTTAATTTCAATCAATCACAACTCTTAACAGATTTCAAATGAACGCATCGTATTGTATATATCCTTCACTTCTGCTTACTTAAATAATATTCATTCCTAAGCTCTGATTGCTGCTTAATGTAGTCCATGGCCTTTTTTTCGAGTAAGGTCATTGAACAGTAGAACTTAATGTTGTCAGCTGATTAGGTTGGAACCAACATCAACCAACTCATTACTTGGATACTTATACTTTTCTGGTCAAATGGGTTTGCAATGGGATTGAATAGAAATGAAGCTTCCACTTCTTTTTTTGTTTTACTCAAAATTGAGCAAGATTTTGATATGTTTTTGTTACAGATATAATTGTGTATTAATTAGGCATATCTTTAATGTTACTCTTTCACTAGCGAACTTTTGTTTGTCTTTAAGAAAGGTATTCAACTGTTTGGAAGTGCTTGAGGACCCAATGTGGCTGGACAGGTTATGAGGAGGTACGTCTACCTCCTCTGAGATTTGTAATTGGCCAGCATGCTGAATTTTTGTTTTGTTCTTCATTTCCTAATGTATGGGATAAATATTTTGTTTTCACTTTTATGCAGATCTTTCACTGCTGAATTCTAAGTCCAAATAAGAAAACAAAATTGATTATTCAAGTGAGAGATGTACGGACAAGGCAACTTCCCACCTCCATACCGTCACTCATCACAAGGCCAAGCACCAAACCAAATGGGGCCCAGAGGCCCGCCGGGCCGAAACCCTTCTTACCCAGTTCCTACTAGTCACTCCTATCCCATCCCCCATAGCACACAACAAATTCTGCCTCCCCCACCAAGGCTGCCTTTTCCGCCACAGCAACAACAGCTCTACCAGTCCCCCACCACTCTCCCTCCTAATTTTGCCCCAGCACCACCTCCCCCTCCTAATTTCGCCCCAGCACCACCTCCACCTCCACCTCCTTCACTGCCTCCTCCACCTATGCCTCCACCTCCCCCAGAAGTAGCACCTGAGCCACGTAGAGAAGAAGTACCAGATAGAGAGAGTTTGGGTTTCGCCAGTTGTATAAATTTAGAGAAAGAGAAAGCTGGTTCAGTTTCACCGACTCTCTCAGATATGGATATGGAAGGTGTAACTTCTATTTTGTTATAATTTTTTCTTTTTTTTTTTTTTGGGGAGAACAATATAGCATAATTCCAAAATGGGAGCTGGACTTCATAAATTACACTTTACATGAGACAAAGTAGGGCTTACAAATATTTTGGTAGTGCAACTAGCATAAACCTTGTATTGTTCAATTTTAAAATTGTTTCCTTGCCCTATTTGTTTAGTTTCTTACTAAGAGAACAAACAGAACTTTTTTTGCAATAATTTTTGGTAATAAAGAGAAAACAAGAATGTGCTGACATATGTATTGAATAATGGATAGAATTGTCATAATCTAAGTAGTAGAAGGTTTTATGCATTGTAACGGAGGTTCATGAAGATCTGCTCTCAGCCTCCCAGCCTTTCTAAGTCAATTTACATGGAACAAATTTTTGAGTAAATTTGTAGGTTAGTGTAGCATTGACCATTTTCTCCCTAAAGCTCTAGCTCAAGCTTGATTTTCTGTTTGCAAGTTTGATTGGACTAGTTGTGAGAAACATTGTGAATTATTATAACATGTCTAGAATAATTTCCATTTTGCTTATTTAACCTTAGTTTCAAGTTTCAACAGTTGGAGTGCTGTTCGTAAAAGTAACCTGAAGTTTTTCAGGTCTTGTTTGCAAATATGGAAGCATGATGCCTCTTCTGTTGTTTCTGAGGTCTATTTAAATCGTCTTTTGTTGGATGTGTTCATGAATATACAGATGATGATGTACCAATTTCCGACAAGGAAACTAGTTGGTCTAATAGAGAAATACTCGTGAAACCTTCATTAGAAAACAAGGAATTAGATGATGTCAAAGAAGTCTTTCACGGATCTCAAAGCATGATAAAAGAGCATGTTGAAGAACCTTTGCATGGGTCCCAAAGCATCAACAATACGCTCGGTGGAGAGGCTGATGCTGTGGTTAATGCACGTACACCAAATCCTTTACCACAAACCTCGACAGTTGGAAGTAAGTTTCATTTTGTTGCCTATATCAAAGGATATTAAGAATAAGACAATTTGTTGCATAATACTTGCATAAAAGGGTAAGTGCCATTAGGAAGTCACTAAACTATACCCAGCATAAATGGGTCAGTCTACTTTATTTCCCAGCTTGAGTCAACCTTTTTTTTGTTCCAATCAATCAGCTAACATCTCTTTATGTCTTATATGAAAGCATAAATGGGTCAGTCCACAATAATTTCCCAGCTTGAGTCACTCAACTTCCAGTTTTACATCCCTTGTGTTTAATAAAGCAGTTCTCATCCCTTGTGTTTAATAAGCAAATGAAATATACTTTTCTAATTTTTTTTTCTCATTACTTTCCATTATCTCCCATATCTTTCTGTTTGTCTCTCTTGTTAATTTAGAGATTTTAAATCATTCGCCATTGACTTGTAACTTCAGTAATATTTTCTGTATAAAAGGTACAACTTTAGATATGTTATTTTCAGGTGATATGACTACGCCGTTCATGGAGGATGTAAGCCCTGCCAGGTCATCACTGACACCTGTTGAGTGTGTCATAGATGCAAACACTAACAGCAAACTTTTGGAAGAGAATCCTAATCCTAGCCCCTTCCAACTATTACAACAAGACTATGGATCTTTAGATAGCGGGGATGATGTTGACAACCCCACTTCTGACAAGGAAATAGAAAACGCAGACAAGAACAATGTGAAACATACAGGCAAGGAGATAGATGGTAGAGAGCTGAATGTGGCGAGAAATGGAAAGAGACTGCTAAGCAACAGCCCTAGTGAATCACCTAGAAAGAGAATCAAATCACCTATGACAAGCAGCTTCCACACACAACAAACTGAGATGCCACCACTCGGATCCAACCCATCTCACATTCCTTCTGATAACCCCGTTCTGATTTCAGCCCAAGAGCCAAGTCAACAAATGTGGACTCACTTGCCACCTCCTCCACCACTGCCACTGGCACCACACATGCAGCATGTGCATAATCCCTTACATCCTACAAGTGATTTTACAACAAATCTTGTTGCACCATACCCTCCAGTGGAATCACCGCAGAATTTCCCCCTTCCTTTTCCTTCTCATGCTGAGAGGTGGCCCCACCCATCAATGTCTGTACCTATAAATCTGCCTCCTAGCTTCCCTATGAACACCAGTACTGGTGCTGCTGTCAGTACAAGTACACTTCTTCCATCTTTTACTGGGTCAACGATCACCACCCGCTACAACCCTTATGCATCCACTTTTGAAACAATACCACTGCCTCCTCCACCCTTCACCATTTCATCTAACCTACCTGGCCAAGGGTTCAGTACCAGTTACAGTGCAAAATATGGAACAGTGAAACACTCCACATCAGGTACCCCTTATGATCCATTGTCCGACAGTATCGAGCCCATTAAGAAATCCAACCCTGTGCCGGTACCAGATCAGTTGTCATCAAAACTGGCCACTGTGGCAGAAGCTGATGAGTTGGGAGAGGTGGTGGGTGAAGTAGAAAATCTCAGCCCAGAGCCAATAGCAAATCTGAGTCCAAGCGGTACGGGTACAGTTACTGGGTCAAAAGAGAAGAACAAAGAGGAGTCAAGGTCAATGAAACTGTTGAAAGTAGCACTTGCTGATTATGTGAAAGAAGTATTGAAGCCAGCATGGCGACAAGGGAATATCAGCAAGGATGCATTTAAGACAATTGTGAAAAAGACAGTTGACAAGGTGGCTGCATCTGTGCCAAGTCGTCATATTCCCAAAACACCCTCGAAGATTAACCAGTATGTCGAGACATCTCAACAGAAAGTGACCAAGCTTGTCATGGTACGTAGTATTTATAATTACAGCCTTAGGTATTGATATTTAATTTTCCAAGTACTTACAAGTGCGTCCTGGTACCTTACTGGTAGCAAACTGAAATATGATGTTATGATTTTTTTATTGAAATATGTTTTTCTCATTCACTTGCATCTAAATTACTCCAAATTTGTTGAGATAAATTCTTTTTTTTTTTGTTCCAGAGTTACGTTGACAAGTATGTTAAGAAGCAGCTTTAGTTTGTTTTGGTGCAAATTGAAAGAGGAATAACAACAAATGAAGATGTACTATCCGTCAGAGATTTTCGCTGAACCTGTTGAACTGTATGTACCAATACTGATACTTCTTGAACTTTATTTCAATTCTTGCTTTACAATTGTCTTCCTATGTTCAGCTTGTGTTTTATGGAATCTTATTGACTGTTGTCCATGATATAGTTTTTCCCTTGAACATCTTTAACATCTGTTAATTTAGCTTTGTGCAGATAATTGCAGGTAGATAATTGATAGCAGTAGGCTGTAAATGATAATTTAGATTCTTAAGGATGTGGTTGAGTGGAAGGTTGCTTTTTGAGGTTGCCATTTTTGCTAGATCCTAAAATTAGCAAGGATAGATAGGGATTTCTAGGCATAGTATCTATTTGGTTGGTTTTGACCTTGCCATTTTTGCTAGATCCTAAAATGAGTAGGGATAGATAGGGTTTTCTTGGCATAGTATCTAACATCCTTTGGCTAAGGATAGGAACAAGAGTATGCTCTTTAAGGAATACGAGTATATCCTTTCAGCTTTTGGTGATTGGTACCCCTCCAATTATTGTGACTAACCTGATTAGCTGAGCATGGATTCGTGGCGGTTATTTCCTGATCTAAAGCTCTGGATTTGAGGTACAGAGAGGGTGGAAGGTACTGATGGCACTTTTTTTTTTTTGAAGGTTAGTTGGTCAGATGCCTACTAACTGATATATCAATAAAAAAGAGAATTTTTTACATGGCCGCTACGTATTCATATGTACAGTATTGCTTTAACTGAAAATTACAAATCAGAAAACTAATTCTCTTTAGTATCGAACCCCACTTCCACTACAGTTGCACCTGTATGCTGGTATCTTGTACCAGAACCGGGACCATCTTATTCTCTTGAGAAAAGACTCTTTTATTCATCTCTCGCCATAAAGCCCACACTCCTGCAGCCCATAAGGTGTCCCCAGACCGCCCTCTCCCATTCAGTCCAATGTATCGTCCGTACCTCATCCACAGATCTGTAAATGTTTCATAGGCATTAGATGGCAGTGGGATGTCAAATTGCGCAGCCAGGCACCTCCAGAATCTGGCTATAGGAAAACCTTTACCTTCAGGGGTGTCTTTAGCCTCCATAATGGTTCTCGAAACATGCACATTAATCCCCTGCCATGCATGACTACATAAGCTGAATCACTTGTAAATGCCCATGCCCAGTCCAGCACCGTAACTTGGTCCTTCCAACTTCCACCTGAATCGAAGCCGTGAAGAACAACACAATTTTTGTCAGGCTCCATAGAAAAGACGATTGGCCATAGACTGGTTGTATGTTTGAGACATCCACTATGCTGTAAAATTCCCTTAAGGTTTTGGACCAGCTGCCATATGGCTCGGTTGCTAACTTCCATAGCCACTTTGACAAGAGTGCATCATTCTGTGTTGAAAGATCAATGATCCCCCATTCCTCTCCAGAGCGCATACTCACTACCAATTAACCAGACAATTTATTCCCTTACATACCTTGTTCCCTTTCCATAGAAAGCTTCTCCGTAGACCAAGGTTTTAAATAGTGCGTTACAGCGTTTTCGGACCATAAAAGCTATGGCGCTATAGCGCGCTATTCCACGCTATAGCGGCGTTATATGGGCATAGCACTATTTTTTTAACCGGTCCGTTATGACGCGATAAACGCTACTGAAACCTTTGCCCTAGACTATAGATGTGTTTGATTGCCCAAATTATGGATTCTGAAGGCCTGCATATAGTGTGGAGGTATGGTCGACATGACTTACCTGAATAGCGACACCCGTCCTAATTACAGGAAGTTAGATTTCCATCCTGACATTCTTCTTTGTACCGCCATAATGAGAGGCTAGTAATGTATTTTCATCGGTTTCCTCTGAGTAAGAGGCAGGCCAAGATATTTAAGTGGTAGTTCCAATGGGCCCACTGTTTGCTTGATAACCGGAACCAGATCAGTCGGTATGGCAATTGGCACAAATGTTGTTTTCTGCCTGTTTATCTTTAGCCCAGTGATATCCTCACGAGGATACGAGTGATTACTTCCAGTGTTTTCATATGTGCATCAGCGACATCACCGTGTCCGCTGCAAATTGTTTTCTGATGGTGCTTTCTCATGAGAAATTTTACAACAAACATAAGTACAATGTTCTTGGTGTAGGTTACGGAAAATGTTCTAGATTCTCCAATTGTAGAAACTGCATAAGGTGCAGTTAAGTAGATTGGTTTATTGAAACTTCATTTGATTATCAGAGTTCTTAGATGTTTTGCACTGAGGTGTGATTCAGAATAGTCCAGGGACCTCAATGCATTTTTTTTAAAGGAAATTTGTGGACCTTTGATCCTGCAGATATAATTGTGGACCTGATAAATATGAAAATTTAAAGAAAAAAACTAGCTAAAGGGTTTTATCTTCTTTTTTCCAAAGATGGTAAAAAAAAAAAAAAAGACTCGGACCTCAAATCAAATGTATCACTTTGAAAAATAGTTATATATTTAGCTTCTGCTCTTTAGAAAATCAGAGTGGGCAGGTGGTCTCTATGGTCCTGTTATGAATTAATTATCATCCGTATTTGCTTAATTATCCTAAATAATTATCCATATCAGTGCGGATATGGATGGGGATACGGATAATTATTTTGTTGAAATACTCCTCTTAAATAGTAATTGTTGCTTTTCCCTTTTGTTGGACCCATATTTTGTAAACTTATCAAATAGTAAGTATATGGAGATTTTCTTTTAATCAATTTTGTAATTTTGGTTAAATATTCTAAAATGCTTATTTCTGCTGTACAGCTGTACTTGCGTATTTGTACCTATATGAATATCCAGTTCCATCAGGTATCCATAATGTATCTGTACCTAGGGGTGTAAATGGATCGGATATTATCCGATTTCCTCCGGATCCGAATCCGGAAAATTATCTAAATTATCTGATCCGTATCTGAAAAAATATAACAGATAAGAATACGGTAAGACTTTTAACTATTTGTATCCGACCGTTTATACTTTTAAACGACAACAAATATACTATATGTTCTTAAATTAATTTTTTAAATTGCATATTGTACCAATTATTTAAAAAATTACATATAGATAAATATTTTTTGATGAACAATATAACACTGTGACATAATTAGTGACTAATATTTTAATAATATAATAGATGTTTTGTAACGAACAAATCAATTATGAAAAATATCCGTATCTGAAAAATTATAACGGATAAGGATACGGTAAGACCACTATCCAATATGTATCTGACTGTTTACACCCACATCTGTACCTATATGAATATTTTATGGTGATCACATAATATATTATTTTAGTTTGTAATATATATTCTAAATACTAATCATATTATGCATAAGGTTGTGATAAATTACATACATATGCATATTATGTACTTAAAAGATATGTATATGTATCACAATTTTCTCGCAAACATATAAAAATGTCTAATGTATTATAACAAGATATCTGAGATAGTACTTATCGTATAATAACTGTAACATGAACTTTCCAATCTGAATAAAAAGCAGGGGTGAATCTGGAATTTATTGTCAGGTGAAGTAAAAATCGGATTCAGAGTTATATGGGGATCAAACGATTAGTTCTATTAACTAATCGGTTAAAATCCATTAGTTGATAGTCTTCTTATTTTTCATTCTTCAAAGTCTTTATTCTCAAATAAGTTGGGGTAGACTAGAAATAAAATCCAATCGGAATTAACAACACAGGAACTTCTCAAGAGGTCATCCATCATAGTACTACTCTTGTCTAATTCGTAAGGGTTTCATTTCTATAAAGATTTTTTTTTTTATGTTGGCTCGCCAAGTCTATCACGAACTCTTCTCTCTTTTTTAATTGAGACAGACTGTGTAGTCTACACAGGCAAAGTTCATTAGTTGATAGAGTATTAGATTAAAAAAACAACAAAATTAGTCTCTTACATAATAAAAATAACGAAAATAGTTTCTTACATAACAAAAAAACAAATAGTATTTTTTTTATATATTAAAAACAACAATAACGACAAAAGGGGGCCAATTAATCCGGGCTTATTAAATCAAAATTATTTCCCAAAATTCAGGATGCCACCCACCTCCCCACCCGAATTCGAACGCGCGTTATGCATTGGATCTTCCCTTGATAAAAAGCGTGCAGATTTAGAGTAATGATCAGCGGCTCAACGCAAAAGTTCATTGTCCAACATTGGATGTAGAGCTGTAAAAAAAACTCGTGGCTCATGAGTTGGTCGAGCTCGCTAACAACTCGAGTTAGTCTGACTTGAGTTGAGTAACCCGTTTATCTCATGAGTTGAGTTTGAGTTGAGGGACTCATTTCGCTCATTATAACTCAAACTCGGTTGATTACCAGCATCCCATACCTTGATTTGACTTGACCCAATTCATTTCATTTCACATTCCACTCAAACTGAGCCACTATGGTTGAGAGGGACAGTAAACAATTGCCGAAATGACAAAATGTTCTCATTTTTTTTCAACAGTTTAACAAATGCACATTCTCATGACATATATCAACAGTTCAAGTGTTCAACATCAAATTGCTAGACTGCTAGTAGGTAATTACAATCCCTGATCAAGAGCCAACTTGAGTTACTCACGAGTTGAGTTCAAGTAAACGAGCCAACTCGGTCTGGCCATCTCAACTTGAGTGAACTCGACTCAAATATTTCCGAGGTGAATTCGAGTTGCTCATAACTCAAGCTAACTCGGCTCATTAGCATTACTCTAAATCTGCACACTGATCATTACTCGACCTGCCCCTCTCTCTGCGATTAGTCCCTCCCTAAGACCCTAACCGTTGTACAGAGAAAAAAATTGCAAGTATATTTCAAATATAACGTAATTATATCAATTTCAAAAGTATAAATTACTTTTTACGCAATAGAACCTCTTGTAAATCATTTACAACTTGTATCCATCTTACATGATTAATTCAGGAATCATTTCAAGTGATTAAATCATAAAACTTGTAGGTATACTCCAAATATAATTAAACATGTAAAAAATGATTGGATCAATTTTGGAAGTATAAATCAATTTTTACGTAGCACAATCTATAGTGCAGTGTTCATAGCTTGTTGTATGCATTTTAGATTTTTTTTTTATTATTAAATCTGAACTCATTATAAGTTACTAAATCACAAAATGTTGCACGTTGTTGGACCCTAAATAAATTAAAAAGGGGATTCTAGAAATTTACTCAATTAATTTCTTGAAATTTGGTTAAAAAAAACACTTGGAAGGGTTAATTTCTTGAAAATTATAAAAAAAGAAAAGAAATGAAATTATTTTTGTTGAAATAAAATTCATGATAAAATTATACAACTAAAATCATGAATTTTGGTGGAAGAAAGACTGAAAATTGAGAAGGGATGAAGAAAGAAAAATAAAAGAAGTTATGGGGACATCAATGGGTGCACAAAGAGGGAGAGAGCTATACTTATGAAGCTATTGCTGAACAACGAAATAAATTGACGAATGAAAGATGGGTTTTGTGCGGGTTTGTTGGATGAAATATGAAAAGCCCAATGAAGTGGCTTAACATTGAGGCCCAGTTGTTCGTAAATTGAGAAAATCCAGAAAGGCCTTTCTTCATGGGCCATGGAACCAATTAGGATAATTAAATGAGTTTGGTAGATTAATCCAATCATCCAATGGGATTAGATATACAGTACAGATTTTGATAGTACTAACCAGTTTAAAAACAAAACAAACAAAAGAGGATGGTTGACTGGTTGTATTGTGGAAAGAGAAAAAACGCGGAGGTCTCTAGACGCATCTGGTTGTATTGCGGCCGCTTTGTTTCGCAGCGTCCATTTCGATTTTCGACGCAATTTTAAACAGGATTGACTCTGCCTATAATATAATATTATAGATCTTTAGTATGACAGGGAATCTTAAAGCAAATCGAATGATCAGGACTCATCTATCTCAAAAAGATTATCTTTCCTGCCGACCTAGCCCACGCTCTCCCTCCATGGCTCCATCTGCCATTTTTATCTTTCTAGATGGTGTTCCATGCAAATACAACAGTTATTAAACAAGATTACAAACTTAATTAAAATACCAGAAAAATTACTTTGTTTATTTTTACATTAAAACTTGAATTTTAAATGTTTAATTAAAATTGTTGATCTTGTTCATATTAATGATATATGTCACCCTGTAAAATTTTATAATTTTTATAATTCATTTTTATACACCGTTAAGATGCCAAAATATACATAAAAGTTTAGTCATCATTGATTAGATTTGATCATTTTTTTTATTACTAATTAATTGTATAAATGAACTTCGGAAATCATTAAATTTTACGTAGACACACCCCTTATAAAAATAAATAAAATAAACATCATTAACTATTTGAGTTTTTGTTTTATCACATTGATTATTGCAAATCGACATTATAAAATCTGAAAACAAAGATAGATGATATAAAGTAAAGTAAAATGAAACTTTCCTCTCATATATTATAACGTATGATTATATATATCATAGAAATTGGCGCGTGTTGCATATGTATATACTTGCATGCATGCATGGCCGCTCCAATACCGATCCCTTTGTAGTTTGTAGTAGGCAGTAGCCAGTAAATTAAGTAGGTTATGAATGAATGGTTCCAACAAATTAAATTGTGAATTGTGATGTTGTGCAAACAATGATCGAAGCCGTCAAGGACAAATTAATTCTCCGCTTCTCTGTTACAAGCCAGTATCCATTCTTCATTTATTTGTTTCATTATTTACATTTACATGTGCCTGCCAAACTCAAAACTGCAAACTTTGCATGCACTTGGTGTAAGCTTAATTAAATTACCAAGACCCAAATTATTGTTATTTTTTAATTTCTCATAAAAATACGGACCTAGTTTTTTTCACCAAAATTATATATAGTCTAGCTTGTGACGATTTTTCCAAATAAAGTGATGGCACTAAATTTTATATTTTAATTTCTTCAAATTGGATTGTCATCATTTGAATAAAATAGTACAACAAGTGGTTATTTAAATAGGCGAGAAAGATTAATATTTTCAAATAACATACATGATTAGATTTACTTTTGTACTGGTTTTGTTCTTATCAAAGTAATAAGTCGCAATCAATTTTAGAATATTTTTGCAACAAGCAATCCTCTTTTTGATCGATGTCGACATCATTGTGTAATTGCCTAGCTCATCTAGATCCAATTAACACCATACAAAATAAACATATGGATATTCTCCAAATGATATATAATTGTCCTTTGACATGCATTCATTTTTTTCATGTGTCTGGTGTAGCAACAAATATCTCACATATATTATTTATGATTAAATGTATAGACTCTTGTGTTATATATTATAAAAAATATCATCTAGTACAATATTCATATACATGCACAAACGTATAAATGACTAATAATAAATTCATAGTACAGTACATGGTAAAAGAGAGGCTATTTTTAATTCTAATGGTTATGCTACTTAAAAATTAAAATAGAAAACAAAAGAAAGGGCAAAGTGGAGTGCGGATATGGTACTATGCATAGCGCAGATTCATATGTATTATGAATCAATATTTTCATTTTCAAAGTTTAAATGTTGATTTGAATAGTCTCTATCAAAAAATGCACTTGCATACTAAAATTTATATTATTTAGAATTATTTTACTATTTTAAATAGGTAGAAAATCACTTTCTTTGAATAATCAAGAATTTTTACATTGAGTGATTTTCAACCTATCTAAAATAATTATATAAATATTGTAAAAAATATAATTTTTTTGCCTACAAGTATATTTTCATATAGAGTTCATATTGAATGGTTTAAATTAATTGTTTGAACTTAAAAATAAAACTATTAATTCATAGTATGAACTAATTTGCGCTATGCGCATTACAATAGCCTCAATCAGGCAAAGTGATGATCTTCCTAATTATTATCTAAACCAGAAAAAAAAAATTTCGTAAATATTTTAAATTGAAAAACTTTATTCCCATCTTTAATTATCTCACCCAATCTCAAAATTGTAAGGAATCAAAAGATCGAGTGAGTCTATGGCATTATGTATATAGTATTGATTGGTTCGTAATACGAATCAATTTTTTTGTTTTCAAATTTTCTTAACGGTAGATATGATTCGTTCAACATGATATTCATATAAATATGTACTTACAAACCGAATTTTATATTTTTTAGAATTTTTGTACTATTTGTTAAGATATGTACAAAATTATTGTTTCTAAACCATTTAAAAACAAAGATCTTTCTACCTATCTTAAAATAGTAAAAAAATATTAAAAAAATATAAAATTCGGTCTATAGGTACATACTCATATAGGAATTATGTTGAATAGTTCAGATGAACCGTTAAGATTTTAAAAATAAAAATATTGATCCATATTATGGACCAATACGTACTATGCACAATACCATAGACTCACTTGAATCAAAATATACAAAAAGATTAGCTATTAACATACTACATTTTAGTAATCATGTAATTTTAAAGTATATCTACACATATACCGTAGATTATAATTTGGTCTAAAAATGGTTTATTTTTATTTTTTACTTCAATGGAGAATATGTGATGTCAGTTTACACAATTTCGGCAGAATATGGTAAGGTAACATATATTATCTAGAAGATCTCTTTGCAAATATTATTATTATTATTATTATTATTATTATTATTATTATTATTATTATTATTATTATTATTATTATTATTATTATTATTATTATTATTATCATTATTATTATCATTTTTTAAAAGTTTACCGAACTTTTATATTCGAACTTCAGTAATAAATTAATAATCCAAATTATACAAGCAATCAAGTTTGCCATTGTATATATAAATTAGTCTCTTTGTAGTTTGTTTTCATGAAGTTCTAATTAATATCCGTTAATTAGTACTCAAACAAACAAACAAACAAACAAAATGAAGAAAATGTAAATTCATTATTTCCCAGCCAATAAAGTACTTTCATATTAATTTTAGAGAAGCTGAGGTGTTATGAATAAATATGGCAAATTAAATAATTGGACGAGATATACAAGAAATAAATTAATGTTTAATATATATATATATATATACATACGCATTTATTACAACACCACCAAACACATGAGCATGGAAATAATGCGGCCATTTTCATTAATATCCCTAAAAAAATGAAAATTTTACAAATGCTCCTGCCCTCAATTTTTTTTTAAATATGCCTTGACCGCCTGGACCTGGGGCGCCCCAAATAACCTGTGAGGCGCCCCAGGCTGGGGCGGCCCACAAGCCAAGTGAGACGCCACACCCTGGGGCACCTCATGTTTTTTTTTTTTTTTTTAATTTTATTTAAGAGAAATCTTAGTATTTTGATTTGAATAATTTTGTGAAAAAAAAAGTTTTCTTATTTAGAGTGTATGCCAAAAAATAAAATATTTGATATATTTACGAAGTGATGTCGTAAATTTTTATAACTTTAATTTTTTAATTTTTATTTTTTTGGTGAACTTTGATTTTATTTGTCATTTGGATATCACAAGTCTAAATATAACACTAATTAAGGACTTGGCATTTATTATGGTTTTTATAATATATGTATAATATGCACATATACACATATACATATACTAGTATTTTGATTTAAATAAATTTTGTGAAGAAAACGTTTTTTTGTTTAGAGTGTATGCCAAAAAATAAAACATTTGATATATTTATGAAGTGATGTCGTAATTCTTTATAACTATGATTTTTTATTTTTTCAGTGAACTTTGATTTTATTTATCAGTTAGATATCATAAGTCTAAATATAAAATTAATTAAGGACTTGGTATTTATTATGGTTTTTATAATATATGTATAACGAGGAGGGATCAAATGACACCGTTTTTTGGTGACATCGGATGACACCGTTCATTTTCAAAGTCCAAACAGTCGATCCAAACCGTTCAATTTGATGGATATGTTAAAATGTGCTTGCACATCAAATTTTACATTTTTCTGAATTTTTTTTGGGTTTATTCAGAGGGGTTCAAAAATTCAACGGTCTGAATATAGCGATTTTGTTAAATACTTAATACATAGTAAAAAAATTCAGAAAAATATAAAATTTGATTTCCAAGTTACTCTTAATATATCCATCATATTGAACGGTTTGGATCGACTATTTGGATTTTGAAATTTCAAAAATGGACATTGTCACCCGATGTCACCAAAAATGAGGTGTAATCTGATCCCTCCTCATGTATAATATACACATATACACATATACATACACACACACAAACATACACACACACATATATACACATACACAGAGACATACACATAACAAAAAATAAAAATTCTCAGCTAAAATTTTCTGATGCAATATGGTCCTGCGCATGTTTCATGAAAAGGGGCGTAACTTTTGATCTGTCCGTCGGATCGGGCTGAAATTTTGACAGGAACTCCACAGCCCAAAGCCGGATTCGAAACCAATCTATGATTGGTTTTGCCCATTCGCGGGCTCAGATTTGTGATCCGAGTCTTCCTTCATGGACTTTTAGACCTTTCTTTATAATTTTAGCGTTTTTAGAGTCTTTTATGTATCTTTTATGAATTTTCTGTTTTTACGGTTTGTATTTAAACAGACGTGATGTCTTTTGGTGGAAGTTAGTTTTTGATGTATCAGTTTTATCAAAGAATTGAGAATCTGTGTGTTTCCATTACTTTTTCCAATATCTTGAGTGTTCGTGCATCATTTTCGTTCAAAATTATAATAAAATATTTATACATAAAATTAATTGAATTTGTATAACTTTTATACGAACCACTGAAAATCAATTTCGTAAAAAAAAAAATATTACATATTATATGAATTTACGGCATCACTTCATAAATATATCCAAATGTTTTATTTTTTGGCATACACTCTAAACAAGAAAACATTTTCTTCACAAAATTATTTAAATCAAAATACTAGTATATGTATGTGTGTGTATGTGTGTGTGTGTATGTGTATGTGTATGTATATGTATATGTATATGTATATGTGTATGTGTATGTGTATGTATATGTATATATTATGCATATATTATAAAAATCATAATAAAGCTCAAGTCCTTAATTAGCGTTATATTTAGACTTGTGATATCCAAATGACAAATAAAATCAAAATTCACCAAAAAAATAAAAATAAAAAAATTAAAGTTATAAAAATTTACGACATCACTTCGTAAATATATCAAATATTTTATTTTTTAGCATACACTCTAAATAGGAAAACTTTTTTTTCACAAAATTATTCAAATCAAAATACTAAGATTTCTCTAAAAAAAAAAAAAAAAAAAAACATGAGGCGCCCCAGGGTGTGGCGCCTCACTTGGCTTGTGGGCCGCCCCAACCTGGGGCGCCTCACAGGTTATTTGGGGCGCCCCAGGTCCAGGCGGTCAGGGCATATTTAAAAAAAAATTGGGAGCAGGGATATTTGTAAAATTTTCATTTTTTTAGGGATATTAATGAAAATGGCCGGAAATAATGCGAGCCGTATATTAATATTGACTTTCCGCCTTTTATCATATAATTGCAAATAATGCGCATTAACTTTCTCAACGTACGTGTACCCCTTAAAGAAAAAAAAATTAAATAAATACCCTTGCGTACAACCACCTTATGAGGACAACATAACATATTACATTTATCATAAATACCACCAAAAAATTAAGTTGACCCTTGAAAAGCTGCTTGGCTTGGCTGTATACCAAAATCAGGCACCGCAATGAACACCCATGCATTCACCATGTGGTATGTGTTCATCCAACCGCCTCCATAATTTTATTTCCCCAATTGATGGGATTTTTTTTTTTTTTTATATATTGGTTCAAATATATATATTATTGTTTTTTTAAATTTCCTCATTTTAAATGTAATTTTGTGATAACCATCACGAGAAAAAAAGAAGACAGAAAGGGTTTCTTTTCTATGTCAATAGCGTGTCTAGTGTTGAAGTTGTTAATTTTTTTTCTAACCCAAAACTAGAAATGAATTTCAGATTAATTTTTATAAAATTTAATATTTCGGTTTGATGATGGTTCGAATGCATTTATATTTTGTACCTCTACTATGACTTCACCTTTTAAATTTTAATACTCAAATCGGAAATTTATATATCAAACTAAAATAATGACATATTCAGTGTCACTTTTACACAACAAAAGAATTACAATATTTTGATCTTATTTTGATTAACATTAAGAAGTTGTAAAAATTCACTGATATAGATAAAGTTGAACATTAATTTTTCAAGTGCTTGATCCAAAGTCAAAAATGCAATATTTTTTATATGTATGAAGAAAAAAAAAATATAAATTACATGTAGTAATTTTTCATATTATCATATTCATGCTAGCAATATCATTAGTCAAATTTTGCTTTAAAAAACTCGTTCGGATAAAATTAGTACCCATATATATAATCTTAAGTATTACGGGTACTAATTTTATCCGAGCAATTTTTTTTCCCAACACATGTTAGATATATTGGGTCTTTATAATTGATATCAGATTAAAATCTTACTTGGTAGATCTGAATTCATGCCAAAGGGGTACAACAAAAGAAACCCCAATCATTGAACATGGTATGCAAAAAAGGAGAAGCAATGCTAAAATCCATGAGAGTTGTCAATCAAATTAAGAATCAAGGAATCACAATTTGAACTTGATTGGGAATTTGTCTATGCACACATAGGTGACATTTGTGCTTGTGCATGTCGATTGTCAGACTATATGCTGCGTCTTAATTTGATTCTTTTGTCGTTGTTGATCTTATCATATCACAAAGTACTTATAAATTATGCAACATGCCAACATGCATGTGTTCCCAATTATACTTTTACGATATCATCACACCCTTTCATAATCATAGTATAAAAATGTTCTAAATATCGATACAAAATCACAGAACATGAAATCAATCCTCTGATGACATTTTAGAAGATATATAAATAAATAAATAAACAAATAATCAATGAGACTTGCATCAGTTTAGAACTATATTACAGGTATGTGATGTAATTAACAAATTAAGTTAGTGAATCAGTCTTTAATTATGTGACAAAAGTAATGCTTTTTTTTTGTGAGAGGTTGCATGTTCAAAATCCCGATAAAGATCCCTTGTAGATATTAAAATAGTTGGGTGGCTTGATCTCCAACTTTACTCTAACAAAAAAAAAAGAAAAAAAAACTCAAGAGAAGAGGGGTTTCGATGGGAATTGGACAGAGGAGTTTTGACAGGTATTACACGGATTTCCACCTGATGATTGATCTAATGTGTTTGATCCGTATCAAAATTTGTACAAACAACATGAATTTAGAGAACAATTTTAATTCATCCAAATAAATTTCGATGCAAATTAGATGATTTCAAACCCTTTTGCGTGTTCAATTTCCAATGTATTCATTTTTCGTACGTCTTGTCCAGGAGCGATGTTACTGAAGGGAACGAGCGGCAGAACAAGATAAATAGTGAGGCCCCGCTACATGGGCCTAACTTAGCTATAAGGGGAGGCGTCAATGCCGCGGAGTTAGTCCTATTCCTTGGCATCAACCCAGGGGTTTCGCTCTAGTTAGTGATCGGGCTCTCTCTTTTTGGAATACAAGCCCGTCCCTCCTGTGCTGCCCCCCCGCAAAAGAAAGAAAAAAACTATTAAATACAAAAAAAAAAACAAAAAATAAGATTTTTAAAATGAATTTTTTCTTATAAAATAAATGTTGTATTAAATAAATAAGTGTTTTAAAAATACTAAAAACATAAAGACATGTATAATTAATGATAAATAACATGCATGATTAGCAACGAAGTAATTATATTGTTTAAAAATTTACATTGAATTTTATTAGGTACATCGCATACATTTTTTAGATGAGAAAAAAAGAAGAAGAGTTTTACATATAAGTCATGTGATTATAATAAATAAGAAGAAAAAATGAAATCAGACAAATAGAAGTATATATAATATGGCATTGCAGACTTAGATCTCTTGATAAATTCGGATTTTTGACAGCAATCGCAGAGAAATTTAGAAATTGAATCCATCTATTTATTGCAGTCCCAGCCCACCCCACCCCCACATGCTTCCATTTAACACAAAAATAAATATAAAATACATACAATAGTCCAAAATCTTAGCCCATTTCCAAGAAATCTAAAAGCTATAGCTTAATCAATCACACACACACACACACACACATTTTTTATATAACTCCTGCAGAAACAGAAATTATATTTAAACAAGATTGTCTTTTATTTGAAAAATAATTAAAGGTTCATTAAACTCCAACATACTTGCATATCATTGTTTTATGTTGTATTTTATTTTTTAATGTTTACTTTTATATAATTATATATATATATATATGAATGACTTTTGAAATATAATATCATGATGTTACATGATGTTTGGTATTTTTTGTTGTTTAATAGTTACAGGAGAAATTGAGCCTCTTAAAAGAATAGAGCCAGGACCATTAAATTTGTGAAAGGAGATAGATAAGGTTGGAACCAAGTGGGAAGGTCGAAGGTAAGAAGGTAAGAAGGTATGGCCGTATGCCTATGGGAGAAGGGAGATTGAGATTGGGAGTCTAACAACCGCAACCGTGTCAAAAAACAAAAACAAATACAAAAACAAATACAAATACAAATATATCCTTTTCCCAACCTAATAAATAGATAATAATGCGTACTAGGTTCATGCACCTTTCAGAGTTACTGTCAGACAATTGCCAAAGGACATAGTGTGCCTCTTTTGCAACTCAGACCTTTCTAAAATAATAATTCATTTAACAATGCCATTATAGATCAAATGTTATTCTTTCCCCCAAAGTTTTTTCTTTATAAACCGAGCTAAACAAACTTTGAATTCAGCTCACTCTAAGTTCAAATACAGTATCAACTTGGATTATGCCAGAATAAATTGAGTCAGACATTAGTCGAGCCAAGTTAGTTTATTCATGCTTTCAACCATGTATAGATTAAAAAATTCGTCAACTCAGTATTGTGAGCCGCACATGAACTACGATCTAAAAAAATAATTTATCTTCTTCTTACAATGAATTGAGTTAATACAAACCAATATGAGGCAAAATTTGAACTCGCTTATGCTAAAAGTTTAGAATGAATTAGAATCAAACGTGCTAATTATGAAATTTTTCTGAGTTCATTTTTTCTATCAGCTCTAAAAATGTTTGGCTGTTAATTATAGAAATACGAGGGACCAAGTAAGAAAGCAATGCATGGAAGTTAGTTACACATATTTTTGTAAAAGGTGTTTTGTGAAGAAGCGGCATTCTCTCTCTGCTCGGTTCCTGAAATGGAGGGAAGAGAGAGAGAGAGAGAGAGAGAGAGAGAGAGCTGGACCAATTTGGGTATTGCTTCAAAAAGTTGACAATTTGGGTAAACTGAAATTGTGTAGCTCTCAACTCTCAAGATATATCCAAAACAACGGATATAAGCGCCGTACACGGGGAAATGTGATTTTTCCCTCTTCCTATAACTAAAATTGTACATTGCGAGTACAACTAGGGTGTTATTAAGTTCATAAAGTCTTTTGGGGTTGTTTAGCAACGAAAAATTAAGAGTGAAGAGTTAAAAGCTTAAGGAGCACTAAGGAATTGATGTTTGATTGTCTTAATCTGTGAATTTTGTTAAAGAAGCTAAATGAAGGAATATGGGTGCCTTAAAGTCCGAACAAATAATTAAGATCCAAGCAAAAGGAAGCTAAAAGAGATATTCTTAATCTACGCTAAAGAACCGGTGTTCGGTAGGATTAAGTGACTAAAGAAGCTAAATGAAGCGGATTAAGTCTTAAGGAGGCTTAATCCTTTGTTGCCGAACGGCAAATTCAAGTCTAAAATTGGTTTTAAATGACAAATTTGAACTATTGAAATCCGTCTACCTTATAAGTAATGCACCTGCATATGAAATTTTTAAACATTCGAATTAATTTAGTAAAGTCAAGCGGCCAAAAAAATTAAAAAAATGAATGTATTAAAATTAATTTATTAACCTTCTAATTTTGACCGATTGACTTTATACTAAATTAATTTAAATGTTTAAAATTTTCACATGTAGACGCGTCACTGGTAAGATGGGCGGGTTTCAATTGTTCAAATTCGTCATTTGAAGTCAATTTGACGGATTTTAGACTTCAGTTCACCAAGGGACTTGGTGAACTTAAGAACACCCCAGTTCTACTCGTACATTGCAATAAAATATGGGCTATGGTGCATTACAATGTATAGTCTCTCTTTAATATTGCACTATAAATAGTTGGTTTTAATTTTCAAATAACCGATCCAAATCGTTCAATTTGATATCTATATTAAAATGTGCTTGAAGACTAAATTTTACATTTTTTTTTAATTGTTTGTTATTTTTTCAGAATTTTTGAAAATCACTATTTTTCTATGGTCCAAAAATTTATAAAAAATAACAATTTTCAAAAATTCTAAAAAAAATAGTAAATTTTAAAAAATATATATATAAAATTTGGTCTCCAAACATATTTTAATATGAATAATATGTTGAGCCTTTTAGATCAACTATTTAAACTTCGAATCCAACAATACATTAGAATGCACCATAACCCAACTCTCTCTCTCTCTATATATATATAGAGAGAGAGAGAGGAGGGTTCCAATGCCTCATTTTTTTATATCTTATCATACCTCATATTTTATATCTTCATTTTCTTCATATTCAAAGTTTAAATTGTCGATCCGAACCGTTCAACATAATATTCATACTAAATATATGGTTAGGGATGAAATTTTATAATTTTTGAATTTTTTTTTACTATTTTTTAAGATGGGTAGAAAATCACTATTTTTTGAACGGTTCAAAAACAGTGATTTTGTACCTATCTTAAAAAATAGCAAAAAAATTTCAAAAAATATAAAATTTCATGTCCATGCATATTTTAGTATAAATATTTTGTTGGACGATTCGGATTGTTGATTTGAACTTTAAAAACAAAAATATAAAATATGAGGCATAATGAGATATGAAAAAAATGAGGCATTGGAACCCTCCTCATATATATATATATATATATATATATATATATATATATAAAGGTATACTTGACCGTTTTAATTTTTAAAAATAAAGGTTAAACTAAAATGATGGTCTTTGATTTATCATCAAATAATATTTAATTTCATAAAAATTTAATTATTAGGCTACCTAAATGACCAATAACATCCCCATAAACTTATATTTCAATTTAAATTATATTTGCACCCCTTAACTGCATCCCAAATTTAAACTTATGTCTAGTATCATTATTTTATTATTGTTGTTTTTAATTGAAAACGTACTAAAAAATAAAAGAAAATAAAACAAATCGGAAATACTTCAAAATTATTTTAAAATAATAGCTAGTCATTGACTTATAAACCACTAGCCATTAATTAGCATATCCGCTCTTTTATTGAAACAAATATCATAATGATATAAACTAATATATCCTATTCTTATAAAAAACTGAGAGAATAATGTTTTCAGGGACAGACCCGCATGGTCCCCGGAGGTTCTTACAAATCGGAGCATTAGAATGTATAAGTCAAAGTATTATTTTTTATTGAGTACTTAATTAGCTAATAAATTAAAATTTAATTCGATATTTTTTTTTACCCTTTAACAAAAATCTTGAACCTGAATGTTTCCCTCTTCACAATTGTTTATCCAAACACGCTCCATCTCATTATCAAATGAGTAAAATTTGAAAATCTTGCCGGGGACAAGATAATATCTTCTAATTAATATATTTTCAGGGGTAAAACTAAAATTGGAGGGAGCAAGAAATGTAAGCAAATTCGCAGAAAATACAAATAAATGGAGAGGATGTGAGAGCCCACACAAGTTGGCAACTTGAGAAGCTAAATAATTAAATATCTTTCTCTTTCATTCGTCCCCTCATTTGTTTCATTTTCAGAGAACCATCATTTTAGATTAATTGTATATTTTCTCAAAGGAGATGAGGTTGGAACCAAGTGGGGAGGTACGGGACTCACCTTTTCCCAAAAATATCTCCTTCAAAAAATGCGCAGGTTCATGCACCTTACAGAGAGTTACTGTAAAGAAAAGCAAACGACGACAATCGCTGAATCGCATAACCAGCCAAAGGACATAATCCTTCAATATTACCGAATTTTTTATTAATAGAAAATTAATTAAATAAATATCAATAATGAGAACAAAATTGAGTTTTTTTGAGATATAGAAAAAACGTGATAGCTTGTAACGTCCTTTGAACGTATAAACTATCATCAGATTAACCACAAATTAATTACTCTCCTTTTTAACTAAATTGTACAGAAAAGAAAAAAAAAATCAAAGTCAAAAACAGATTTCCCTTCGTAGCACTGCTCAATAAATGTTATCTTAATGGATTAATCAAATTGACATACCGCGTTATCAGAACTGTTAGAGAAGTTCGCATAGGAACAATCATGCTTCCGTGGAGCGCAATGGTGCTTGCGTATTCGGAATGCAGGGTCCGCACAGTAGGCGGTGACGTTTGCGACCATTTTTATTAATATCCCAAAAAAAAATCAAATTTTTATCAATTCTGCCATGACTGCCTGGGCCCGGGGCAGCCTAAATTCCCTGTGAGGCGCTCCACCCCCTGGTGCCCCATATGCCCTGTGAGGCGCCTCAACCCCTGGCGCCCCATATATGTATTTAAACCCGTTTCTGCCTCTGCCAATTCGTGATTTCAAAACTTCTCTCGAGGCGAGGAACTGAGTGGATAGATATTTTTTTTAATTAGTCATTATTTTTTAATTGTAATAATTAGTCATTACTGTTGCAAATTTACTGTCACTGTTGCACGTGTTGTACATCTACCGTAGCAATTTACTATTGCACGTACTGTAACAATTTACTGTAGTTGTACTGTACATCTACTGTAGCAAAATTATAATTTTTTTAATTTTTTTTTATTATTTTCCAATTATTCATTTATTACCGTACCCGTTATTATGTCATGTAATACTTGTAATTTTTTTTAAAATATAGTTTGTTAAAGAAGAGATGTTAGTTGCACTGTATGTCGGCGGCAAGCTAGAAATGGATGAAGACGGCGTGCATTACATGAAAGAAGTCGCATTTGGCTTCGAGATTAATGAAAATACTACATTTGAGGAACTGAAACAGCTAATATACGAAAAGACATATGTAAACCCCAATAGGTATGAAATAGAATTGGCTACACGGATTGACAACTCACGTGGGGGGGATAGACCTTACTTTGTTAAGTTTCCAATAACAGATGTCAATTTATGGAGAGTTGTGTATACTCAATTTGTAGCTTGTGGGGTCCCGGTAATAGACATATATTCGAAGAGGGTTCCCTGAACGAGGCTGGACCTTTAAGTTCGGCTGGGGCTGGATCTTCAGGTTATGACAACCAGGGGTACCACCAGCACTCCCCTTGTGACAACCAGGGGTACCATCAGCACTCTCATTATGACAACCATGCGCACCACCAGCACTCCCCTTATGACCACCAGCAATCCCCTTATGACAATCAGGGATATCACCAGCACTCCCCTTATGATAGCCAGAGATAGCACAGCCTCGGTTATGACAACCAGGGTACTACAACTCCCCAGAAAATACTGAAGAGTTACCACCACCACCTAGACAGACACCCATAATCCCTAGATTTTCAACTATGCCAGAGTCAGGATCGGTACCCGTTAATCGAAATGATATTGATATTGATGTTGATGCTATTGATGCCATACCAAAAAGGGAAATGAAAACAGGGGATGAATACCAAGGGGTTTGGGAAGCTGATGACTTATCAGATGGTGATGCAAATGTACTAGGTTTATCCAGGGTAGAAAAATTTCCGATTACAGGTCGAGGAAGTAAGCATCCAGTCGCCACATTCAACGACACCACAGCTTTCAAAGAGGCAGACATTAGTTTCTTCGGTCCTCGTGTTGAATACAATAAAGAACTTGCCGCAAGGCAAGTTTATACCAACATAGACGAACTTGTAAAGAAAATAAATGAGACTCATGTTCACGGCAACTGGGAATATATAATACACAAAAGGGACCGAACAAGGTTAGTTGTGCTGTGTAGAACTCACCCGTGCTGCGAGTTCCGCCTTTTTGCAACCCCTGTGGGTTTAGGGGAAGCATGGATGATTAAGAAGCGTGAACCACCTTATACATGCAAGTTTGCGTCCACAAGGAGAGACCATGCGCAGCTGACTGCATCATTAATTGCCGATGCAATTGAGGAGAACATTAAGTTGGATCCAATGATGAGCATCAAGGCAATGGCTATGAACGTCAGACACAAATACAAATATGTAATCCCAAAATACAACAGGCTATGGAGAGGTCGTGAACTTGCCATCTGCAAGATATTCGGTAGTTGGAAGGATTCATATGGCTATCTGGCACCATTGCTCCAGGCCATGGCAAGTACAAATGTCGGCACCGTATATGAGCGATAGCATGGCCTTTTTTTTGATAAAGACGGAGTACTAATAGAGGGAGCTAAACAATTCAAGGGCAAAGCATGGGCTTTTGGTGCTTGTATCCAAGATGTGCCATACATCAAACCCGTTATCAGCATTGATGCATGCTTCATGTTTGGCCGTTACGAGGGGAGGCTACTCATAGCATGCGCATATGATGCTGAGAACCAGCTATTGCCTTTGGCGTTTGTAATTGTTCATAAAGAGGACGGAGAGAACTGGGGGTTCTTTATGCAGTTTTTAAGAAGATGGGTGATTGGGGAAGGAAAGTTTTTTTGTGTGATATCAGACCAGCACAAAGGAATAAAATATGTTTTTGATCGTGAAGATTACGGTTGGTCAACCCGTACTGGCCAGTGTGTGCACAGGTTGTGTATCCAACACGTTGCGGAGAACCTTTCCAAGGAAACCGGGGGCAACAAGTGGGTTACTGATACATTTAGATGGAATTGCAGAAAGAAAAAGCCAAGAAGGGTGGTAGAGATGACTAGCAGTTTTGCAAAGGTACATGTATTTCAATTGTTTACATATATTATTGTACTTTAAGAAAATAATTTTTTTTAGTACAATTGTTTACTTACATTATTCTATTTCCTTATTTTTTATGTAGTACATGCCAAAGACAAATCTCTACTTAATGAAAGTTGACAAAAATAATCCCCAAGATGTCAACGAAGATCCAGCATACGAGAAAATATATCAATCCCGTGATGGAGGTTGGCATTGGGAAATTATGACCACCAACGGATCCGAGTCGCTGAATGCAGTATTCAAGCAGAGCCGGATGTTGCTTGTGGCTGCAGTTGTAGAGGACACATTCTACAAGTTAAATGCCTGGTTTTAGGAACGGCGTGCTAAGGCCACAGAATTAATAAGGATGAACCAGTCATTTTCAACAATGGTGGAGGAGAAACTAAGACAACACAGGGACAAAGGTGCAACTATGGCCGTGATTCCGATGGGTAATAATGGAACAGAATTCGAAGTGCAAAATCCAAATGAGTATATTTCTACCAGCCGTAAACCAGACGGCACTATGGCGTTTGTCAAGAGGGCTTGCAAGTACGTGGTTAAATTTGGAGATGCCAGGGCGGTAACCTGTACATGCCAAGGACCCCAGCTAAGTCACATACCCTGCAGTCACATGATGGCGGTATGCCGAGTGAGGAACTACTGTGAGGATCACTAGTTGCTGACATGTACCGTACCGATTACCTTGCTTCCATTTGGGGTGGATCTTTCCATTCTTATCCTGATCAACATGAGTGGCCTGCATATGTTGGTGATAGAATACTCCCTTCAAAAGGATGGATAAGAAAGGGAAAGAGGAGACACAAGCGTATTGTAATGACCATGGACGAGATGGGTGGTAAGCGACCGTCGAGAAATCGGGCTCGCCATTATGTTTCCGACAGGCACAGGGCAGGTACGTAGAATTGTACAAAATTTATTTGTGCTTTAATTATATTATTAACTGAATTGCATTGTTATATTTAAATGCAATAAACGAACACAACGAAAGAGAAAATGCCAGAGTTGTTGCTGAAGCAACCGGTAGAACACAACCCCCTCCTCCTGTAAGCCAATCATCTAGTAGCCAAGCCTCTACAAGTAATACCGCACCTGCCACTGGTACCAGAAGAACTAGTCGTTTGTTAGGTTTATTCAGACGTGGTGGCAGATAAACTTGCTATTTTGCTTATGCGAATTGATTTATTTGGTATATGTGTATGTGTATGTGTATGTGTATGTGTATATATATACGTGTATACATGTATGTGTATGTGTATGTGTATGTGTATATATGTATGTGTATGTGTATGTATATGTTTATATGTGTATATGTGTATGTGTATGTGTATATGTGTATATTATACATATAGTTTACCAAAAAAATAAAAATATAAACAATCAAAATTATAAAAATTTACGATATCACTCTATAAATATATCAAATATTTTATTTGTTGGCATACACATATTATGTACACATAATACTTTTTTTTTTTTGACATACACATATACATAAACCCTAAATCCTAAACTTTTTGTTCACAAAATTATTCTAATCAAATACTAAGATTTCTCTTATAAAAAAAAATAAAAAAATAAAAACCACATGAGGCGCCCCAGGGTGTGGCACCTCACTTGGTTTGTGGACCGCCCCAGGGGTTGGCACTCCGTTGGCTTATTTGGAACGCCCTGAGCCCAGGTGGTCAGGGTATCTATAAAAAAAAATTGAGAGCAGGGACATATTTAAAATTTTCATTTTTTGTAGGGATATTAATAAAAATGGCCGTGACGTTTGCATAGGAAGCGGTGACTAAGTTTTAAAGTAGTATGCAAACTATAACAATTGCTTACTTGTGTTAAGTTTTAATTAGATATATAGTTGCAAAATGTTGTTAAAATGCATATAATTATTAGGCTACCTAAATGACCAATAACATCCCCATAAAATTATTTTTCAATTTAAATTATATTTTCACCCCTTGACTGCATCCCAAATATGTTTATACTTCTTTCGGAAAATGTTTGTATTTGATTATAAATGTGTACCTTACGTTACTACAATTTAAAACTCAAAAAGTTATATGTTACTAATCAACAAAATGTTTAACTATATTTCTTCGGTAAATTGAATAATTTAATCAACAAAATGTTTAACTATATTTCTTCGGTAAATTGAATAATTTGATGTTCGGTTCGACATTACTGAAAAAATAATTTATTCATATATAATTTGGATATAATTTGCGAATCTTGTGACTATGCATAGAACTTGCAAGTATGTAAGTAGTGCGAGAGTGTTGCAAAATGTGATTCATACGGCCGCATATGTTTATGTAATTGGATTCTGCATGAAAATATTGATGTAGTCTTATATATACGATTCCGCATGTACGACTGCATACTTGTTTGTATGATATTGCATGTTATCGTATTCTCATTTTAAAATCTGCACATAGCAGAAAAAACTGCATGAAAAACATTGGATAAAACTACCAACCCTTTGAAGTTTGAAATAGGAACTCCATAAATAAATTAAAACTTGCAGTTCGATTCTCCAGCTCCGATCCGATGCAAAGTTTAGATGTTGAAGCCTGAATGTACGCTTATTATATATAATGATCGAAGCCTAAATCCATAAATTTAACCTATGTCTATTATCATTATTTATTGTTATTGTTGTTAATTCAAATAAATATATAAAAAGAAACAAATTAGAAAATATATACTTGAAAGATTATACAGTTCTATACACAATGTTAACAATATACACCTGGACTCGAAAATTATTCGAAAATTGACTTATAATTAAACAACGAGCCATTAATTAGCATATCCGCCCTTTTAGGGAAACGTATATCATGATGATATATTTTTAATACAAAGAAGTTCAATTAGATATATTTTATTTTATTTTATAATTATTTTTCACCGAAGACTCTAAAAATTTAATCGCCGATAACCTTCCAGAGTCTTCGGTAAAAAATGATTATAAAATAAAATAAAATATATATCTAATTTGACTTCTTTCTGATAAAAATTAATTTAAAATTATTGATGATTAAATTTCCAGAATTTTTGGTTAAAAATAACCACAAAATAAAATAATATATATCTTAAACTTTGACTGAATTCTTTGAATCAAATTGAGGTGCGATTTTGAATCAAACTTTGAATCAAGTCGCATACCCAAGTCCACAAAAAACACTTTGAATCAAATCCTGCGACTTGGATATTTTTAATAAAAATTCAAAAGTTTAGTTATTTTTATTAAAATATATTAGAAAATAGGTAAAAATAAAAAAATGTCGGGCTGCTCCATCTCATTATCAAATGAGTAAAATTTTTGAAAATCTTGCCGAGGACAAGATAGTATCTAATTAATAGATTTTCAGGGTTAAAACTAAAATTGGAGGTAGCAAGAAATGTGAGCAAATTCACAGAAAAAAAAATGGAGAGGATGTGTCAGGCCACACAAGTTGGCAACTTGAGAAGCTAAATAATTAAATATCTCTCTTTCATTCGTCCCCTCATTTGTTTCATTTTCAGAGAACCATCATTTTAGATTAAACTGAAAAATGAGTGTATTATAACGCTCGCAACTTTTTTTCCGGACATTTTGTATCTGGGAAACGTATAATCATGGAGACTGAATCCTCTGCCTCCCGGGGAGCAGGAATTTCCTGCCTCCAGAGTCTCCGTGGGTGGAGTCCATTTAAAAACAGTAACTAAATAGTTAATTCCTAAACAGTAATCGATTCCACCCGAGTCTCACTCCGTAGAGATTCTGGAAGCAGGAATTTCCTACACCCCGAAAGACAGAGGATTTGATTTTATAATCATGACCTAAAAAATCTCTCAACCCACTGCACATTTTGTTTTCTCTCTCTCTCTATTTATTTTTGCTTCAAACTTACCATGTAAAACATGACACCAACTAGAATTCCCAATATCACTAAAAAATAGCTGGAATCCCCATAATAATTTCAAACCCAACTCCAACTCCAGGGTTACGAACATGTACGAATTCAATCGACACATTTTACATCCGTATAATATGTCGTATTATTTAGGTATTGACTTTATATATATATATAGAGAGAGATGGGCTATGGTGCATTGCAATGCATGAATTCCCTTATGCATTGTATTATAAATCACGGATTTAAAATCAAAATAATCAATCTGAACCATTAGATGTTTAATCCATATTGAAATGTGCTTGGAGATCAAATTTTACATTTTTTTGAAATTTTTTTACTATTTATTAAAAATTTTTTAAAATTGTTGTTTTGTTGTGAACAGTAAAAAAAACAGTAAAATTTTCTGGACCATTAGATCAACGACTTTCAAAATTGCTTAATAAATAGTAAAAAAATTCTAAAAAATGTAAAATTTGGTCCCAAGAAAATATTAATATGGAAAATAAGATGAATGGTTCAGATTGGTCGTTTGGACTTTGAATCTGTGATTTGTAATGCAATGCACAAAGAGGTCTGTACATTGCAATGCACCATAGCCCATCTCTCTCTCTCTCTCTCTCTCTCTCTCTATATATATATATATATATATGGGAACATGCTAGCGTGCTATGCATAGCATAGAACCCCTCTATGCAACGGCTTGAATTTTGAGTTTTCAAAATTCTAATGGTCGATCCGAACCGTTCATCTTGTTTTCCATATTAATATGTGTTTGGAGACCAAATTTTATATTTTTTGGAATTTTTTTACTATTTCTTTAGATTTACTGAAAATCGCTGTTTTTTTAATGGTACAGATTTGCTGAAAACAGCAATTTTCAATAAATCTAAAGAAATAGTAAAAAAATTCCAAAAAATATAAAATTTGATCTCCAAACACATATTAATATGGAGAACAAGATGAACGGTTCGGATCGACCATTAAGATTTTGAAAACTCAAAATCCAAGCCGTTGCATAGAGAGGTTCTATGCTATGCATAACATACTAGCATATTCCTATATATATGTATATATATATATATATATTGAAGTAACGATCAATTTAATAAATGATAAAAAATTATCGGATATAATTAAATTAAATTAAATTATATCAAATAAATGAAAAAACATAATATTTACCTCATTACTTTAAAAATTAAATTATTTTAAAGAGTTTCGTTGACACCCCCACTCTTAACTCCCCTAATTTATCACCTCACCTCTAAATTGATGCTTATTCTCCAAAATCTCCAACCCAAACCTAAACCCAAACCACCAAAAGATGAGTGACAAGCATCTCTCGCATAACAACAATACACAAAGGTACACTGGTACATGCGCAGATGCCACACAGACACGGTTATAATCTTTTTAAGGACAGCATATAGGTCACATACACATGACATGACATAGCCAACTAGCAAACACACAGCAATAAATTCACGAAACAAACATAAACATAACACAAGATGCTGCATCAATAGTACCTAGAATAGTATAGTATAATTTTTTAAATAGCATTACAGAGTCCACAAGGTTCAACAGTAACATAGAGTAACAGGACTTGCTCGCTCTCATCTCTTCATCCATCTTAGCATATCGCTCTGCAAAAATTAATAAACTTAAATTAATTATAGTTTCATACTTTATATATAACCACTGACAAGCACAATATAATACTTGTATAATAAAATTAAACAATTTTTCTTTGTTGAGGCTCATAATTAAAATTTCAAGATAGAAGTAATATTTTCCTTAAGGATCTCCAAATATATACTAGTATTTACCTTAGCTCCATATTTACAAAGACACCTTTGCAGAACTCAAATTTCGCTCAATAGGAGCCCGCAGCAGGCATCACTGGCATGAAGTCATCAAAGCTCCACAGCTCATTCCCCACAACATCCTGAGTAACATCACTGCCATCCAATAATCCGTCACCCAGAAACCCGTTAACAGATCCATCAGTGGACCCATCAGGGCTCCCATCCAGATAAAATTTCAGATATGAACTGAGATCAGAGATGTCGTCAGAAAGGTCGGGTATAGTCTCATTTCCCATTGCCGGAGCCATGTTTTGTGCAGACCCAAACCCTGCATTATATCCAAATGAATTTGCAAACTGGTTGGAGGGGTACATATTCATGTCTCCCATTGGAACCACCTTTTCTTCGACAAAGTCGATTTCAGGGAGGTAATTGTTAGGGGACACCATGGGGGCCTGAGAGAGCATTGGATTGGAAGAGTTCTGAACCGGTGGTGGGGCAGTGTCGTCAGGGAAGTTGACCTTGGCCTTCTCACCACGGATCCTGAAAGCACAAAATGAAAGATTACATCATAAATTTATCATCTACTTCTGATACTCTTTAACAATAATTTATTCTACTAATAGTATAGTACGAGTAAAAAAGAGTCATTACCTGTTTACCACACATATATACATTTTTATCTATGCTGTTTTTATAGTCTGCTTGCATCATACAGACCACCAGTATTACAGTAGTGCCACCAGCCTATGTTTATATTTTCATTTCATATTTTTAACCTTTCTATATGGTTCTTGATTTTCACAGTTTCCACCCAAGGGTTGAATCAAGGCATAAAGCATACTGATAGCGATGTTATGTCCAATCCAACACCCATGAGTACCAAATAAAAGGGATCCGTACAGTGATGTCTAATCCCAATTAGTGCTATCTACCAAATTTATACCAACCATAATTCAGCAAGTAATCGTTCCCTTTCTTGTCCAACCTACTTTCTAGATTTCCAACTCAAAACTCTTTCCTTATTAACAATTAATTTCCTAATTTATTTTCTAGAAATATACAAGATATCAATTTTTTACCTGCGGGCTTCGGCATCATAGGCACGAGCAGCCTCCTCGGCAGTGTTGAAGGTGCCGAGCCAGACACGAACACCCTTGCGCGGATCCCGGATCTCAGCAGCCCACTTGCCCCATGGGCGCTGGCGAATTCCCCTGAACTTGTTCTTCCTCTTCCTCTTGGACTCGACCGATTTTGTTGCCAGGCCGGAGCACTCCACAGCCTTCTTCTGAGCAGCAGGTCCACCTGTCAGAAAAATTAATAATTAATTATAGGAAGGTTTGAAGAGGAAAGAGATTGAAGTGATCTGTTACTTCATCTTCTGGTTCAATAAAAGAGGGGCTTTGTAGTTGCTATTAGAGTGGCTTTGATAATTAATTGAACTGAGAATATGCATGAAGTTGATCTAATTAACAATTAACGCGGTAGATGTCCTGCACATATTTTTTGTTGCTTCCTCTAATTTTGGGACATGCAAATACTACCATGACATAGATTACTTTTGGAAAGATCCCACTAAGATATATGCAAACGTTTTATCAAAGAACAGTTTTTTTTCTCTGAAGATTTTGCCTGTGCAAAGAATTTATGGAAGATAAATTTTTTTTCTTGTTTTTACAAATTTTCTTTGGAACAAAGGAAAAATTTCCATACAGAGGACCTAAAGGTTCCATTAATCTCAACCTAATTCCCACCTGAAGGCTTAAACCTTAAAAGTGATAAAAAGAGAGACCGGAAAAAGTTGTTCCTTTTACTTTGCTTCCTAAAATTCCACTTATTTTTAGTTTCTGTATATCGCTTCCTAAAGCTCCCTGGCAAACGATGGAATCACTCACTAGCCTCACGAGTGAACTCAGAATAAAGAAGCAAAAAAATAAAATAAAATAAAAAGTTCCTTTCTTCTATCTCTGTCTATTCTGATAGTCTTAAAAGAAAGTAAGAAATGATGAAATTAAGAATAAACCTCTAGCAATGCCGGGAGTAGCAGTGAAGAAGAAAGGCTGGGGGGTGGTGATCTCTACCACGTCATCGTCCTCCTCGTCGGACTCGATCCCAGTATCGTTAAATTCCTGGAAATCCGCCTCGAAATCCGCGTCATCTTCGATCTGGACAGTCGATTTCTTTGCCTTCTTCGCCTTCTTCAGATCCGGCCAGAGGTAATCCGCTGTGAGCCTTCTAGACTTCGTGGCTGGGATGAAGTCGCTGATAATCGCTCCTCCACACATGGTGCCTTGATTCTAGGTCACAATTTTGGTTTGTTTCTCGGTAGGTAGGCTAGATTGCTAGAGAAGAGAAAATGGAGTAGGAGAGAAGGTTCGCTTTGGATTTATTTGGTTACTTGTGCGAGTGATTTAATGGTAAATAGAGACGAGCATAGACAGAGTTGGGTGTCTTTTATAAGTGAGAGAAAGAAAGAAAGCTTGTCACTTTTTGCTAATATGCCCTCTCAAATCATTAAATTCTTGATCAAGTACATAGTAAATATTTTTTTACCCCTACTGTTCGCCGCAGAAAGAAGTTAAAAAAAAAAAAAAAACTTATACTAAAGTTATCTTTTTAAGTCTTATTATTTTTCTGTCTAGAAATAATTTTCAGTATAAAAAACAGCGTTGGCAGTGAATAGAAAGTTAACAACCATTTCCATTTCCAGGTGTAAATGACAATTCCTACTTTTCTGAAGGGCTTAAAAGAAACTGGCACTGGCACTGCCATAGTGCCATTGCCAGAAATAGTAGCTCTAGCGCGCAGGAAGAGTGGTCTTTTGTGCAGTTGGTTCACATGTAAAGATTTGGTCGGATATAGTAAAATAATTTCTCTGTTGTGTTGTGTAGGACCTCAGACCTCAGTGCATATTTCTGATTTACTGAAGTCTGGCTGGCTCATGCTCCACGTGCACGTAGGATATTTATGACTTCAAAATGTGGCAGTCAATTTCAAATAATGATTCGCTCTTTAGTCTTTCCTACAACTACAAGAGTCGCCTCAGCTGACAGGCTGACACGAGAAAACGAGTAAGTTCGCCTGCGCCGATATTTTATTCCTACCATTAGTTTTATTTACGTGTTTTGCTATTTAATTAAATAATTGTATTTGTCTAAGAAATATTTGTACTCTATCTATATGATTATCGTACCATTAACACTTGTAGGTAGAAGAACCCTGCTACAATGCAACATGATATTGTAATAGATTGTTCCCGGAAATGTATAAAAAAATTAGAACAGTAAACCAATATATCATGCAATTAAGGATGCGTCAAATGACAATGTACATTAATTGTCCATACACGTTCTATTGTAAGATTTGGAATATTAATTATACAGAGCTTGATTTCTTAGTTTATTTTTATTTTTATTTTATTTATGTTGCTTCTGCTGTTCTGCAGTCTATTTACTTTTTAGTCCAACATTTTAAAATTCATTATGGGCTTTTATGAGGGTTCGTTTTCTTTGGCACTAATGCACTATATATATCCATTCAATTAAGCGTTTAACAAGGAAATACTGAGTTAGGCTCATATGATATTGATGTTATTTGAAACTAAATAACACCACATCTTAAATTCTTAGATCTGCTTTAAGATTCGTACAAAATAAAGTGCTTGAACAGTAAAAGCAGATATTACAAATCTTAAAGCAGGTCTAAGAGTTTAAGATGTAGTGTTATTTAGTTTCAAATAACGCCAATGTCATATTAGCCTAACTCTGAAATACTGGTCAGATTTAAAATCAGATGAGATTTATTTATTTTTTATTTTTTTTTGTGAATACTTGAACAGTTGAATAATTAATTTATTAATGATAATCTGGAGACAAATGTTATACGGCTGGGTAGGAGGCTATGTTTGCATGAATTTAGTCCATAACGCTCGAGGCAATATATATATATATATAGAGATAGTATGGCTAAATTGCTATCGGTAGCACTTCGATCTAAGTATTTACGGGATCAAATTTTAGTATTTGATGTTCAAATAATAAATCCAAACCGTTAGATGTTCAATATATATTAAAATGTGTTTGGAGATCAAATTTTACATTTTTTGAAGTTTTTTTTACTATTTATTAAGATGGTTTGAAAATCATTGTTTTTATTAAAATTCTGCACTATTAAAAACAACAATTTCAAACCATCTTAATAAATAGTAAAAAAAATTCAAAAAAAAATATAAAACTTGGCCTCCAAGCATATTTTAATATAAATTAAAAATCTAACGGTTTGGATTTGTTGTTTAAACATAAAATACTAAAATTTGACCCCGTAAGCACTTAAATCGAAGTGTTGCCGATAGCAATTTAGCCATACTATATATATACATAGAGAGAGGAGGGTTCAAATGCCTCAATTTTTTGTTGTGCAAGCACATTTTAACATATTCATCAAAAAAATATAAAATTTAATTTGCAAGCATATTTTAATATATCCATCAAATTAAACGATTTGAATTAACTGTTTAGACTTTGTAAACATAGGATGTAATCCGTGTTACTAAAAAAATGATATAATTGAATCTGTCCTCTCTCTATATATATATATTTCCGAATTTGAGTCTAGTCCATTCGTTATATAGTAGAATCAATTTTAAAGAGTCTCGTGCATTATAAATTTGATTTGAATTGACCGTATTCTAACAACATGGTATGAATTCAAACTAAAAATTTATGTTATCTCGTGGGATGTGCATTTGTAGGCAGTGTTTTAATAATCGGTTCTTATTCGTTATTCGGAAAGCCACCGAATACCACATATACGGTATGCGACCGAATATTCGGATTTATATATTCGGATTTTCAAATGAAAATTCATATTAATTTCGTAGAAAAAATGTATCTAATTTCTTCAAACACAGTTTAATATTCAAAAGTCTTTGCTTTTAACTATTGGTTTTATAAGAAAATGAATATTCGGTCCCATGTGGTATTTGCTCAACACAGTTTTGAATATTCAAAAGTTTTTGCTCAACACAGTTTCATTTTCTAGTCATTCATAATCTCTCCACTTGTAAGTATCTGAATTTATTTTTCAAATTTGAATTTGAATTATTCGGATTCTTATTTTTTATTTGAAAAAATTCGGCTGAATATTCAAAACCGAATATTGGACCGAATATTCATTTTCTATTCGGTTTCCAATCGAATACGAATATTTGGCCGAATATTCGGTCTAATCAGCCGACTTTTAAAACACTGTTTGTAGGTGCATACTGTTCTTGGATACGAATTTGCTATTATTTTAAGAAGAATAACAGCTCTCTCATCTTTATTTTTTTTTATCTCTCTTTTTAAAAGAGGAAAAGAGAAAAGATAGAAAGATAGAGAGAATAGCACGAAAAGTAGGATTTTTGAAGAGCAGAGAATTTCGTTCTAGTGTTCTTAATAAGGAATGTATAAAAGTTACACTATGATCAGATATGTCAAGGTATGACAATTGTACTAGTCACGTACTATAATCTTTTAAGAAATTAACACAACATACGAACTAATTCGATCACGACACTATATGGCGTGTGGTTATAAAGGGTGGACCCACATGAGGCCATAGGGGCAGCTGTTTTTTATGAATTTTGAAATTTTATAGAGATTTATTTGTCTTGATCGAATCCGCACACTTCTGGAATTTTAATTTGTAATTCAGGTTAAATTTAAAATATTTTTAAAATATTAATTAATAATTAGAATTCTAAGTTAGAACATAAGATTATAATTCTGAGCATTATAAATTAAAAGTTTAAATATAACTTTTCATCTAGTACTCGATTAGTTAATGGGTTTGGACTCGATTAGATATTTTCTTGCCCCACTTGACAAAAATTTTGAATCCACCCCTACTGGTCAACGTGTGATCAGAACTGTTAGATATTTATTGAATTGTGAATTTTGTATAAACTAACTTAAATTATATATAAAAAAATAGTTAAATGTGGCCGATCACATTTGTACACGGCTTGAACATTCTGTGGCCAATCACAGTGTGACATCACGATACTTCAGCCCTGTTTGACAGCAGTAAAATTTTATTATTCATGTGAGAAAAAAAAATTATTTTCCCATATAAACAATAAAAATCAGTTCAAAAATTTTACAATCTCATTCTCATTTTCTTCCCTTCGTCTTTCCTCTATAGTCTATACACTCAAGTTCTTCTCAAAAAAGAAAAAAAAAAAGTATAGTTTGACGATCACGGGTCACAGCTAAAACTGGAGACGCATGTTGTACGGCATGGTTTGGAGGCTAAAGTTGAGTGTACGACGTCAAAGGGAAGAGTGTACTACTTTTACTTGCTGAAAGTTTTTTTTTTTTTGAGGAAAGTTATTGGACTTGTCAGCACACGTGACATGTTTTTAATGCGTTTCCCAAATTGGTGCGAATATTGCATCAACCCTCTCCCAATTTTGTAAGGCCCTTAACGGGCTACCACTTGGACATCAGTATTTTAAATGATTACTAGGCCTGTTATTTTTGGGCCTAAAGGTTATTCATACCCCACATTCCAAAACTGGAAATACCATTTTATTTGACAAAACAAATAGGATCCTGATAACAATCTCCTCAGCTTTATTTTCACAAAAAATTATGCACAATCTGCCAACTAAATCATGGGAGAACCGTTCAATCATTAATAAGCATTTTGTAAACTATTAGTATTTAACTTGAAGCATTGAAGTATTTATCTTGAATTTGCAAAATATTAATCCCTCTGCAATGATCTCTATTTATGAAAGATTAAATCAATCTATCAGTTGTTCCCATACAAATTTTTTTTTTGAATCGTCCTTGCACAACTGGAGGCCATTAAATAAACAATCCCCTCATAAATACTTATCAGTTATTCCCACACAATTTTTTTTTTCTGGATTGTCCCTACACAATTGGGGACTATTAAATAAATAATTCTCTCACCCGATGATAAATATTTTATGTTACATGGATAAATACCTTATGTTATATGGATAAATACTTCTTAAACATAACTGTAACTTTCAATAAAAAATCAATGATAAATACTTTATGTTACATGGATAAATACTTCTCAGACATAATTGTAATTTTTAGTAAAACATCAATGATAAATATTTCTCAAACATAATGATAAATACTTTATATTACATGGAAAAATACCTCTCAGACATAATTGCAACTTTCAGTAAAACATCAATGATAAATATTTCTTAGACATAATGATAAATATTTTATGTTACATGAATAAATATTTCTCAGACATAATCACAACTTTCAGTAAAACATATGTATGCCAAAGACAATGATAAGTACTTCTCAGATTCAATGATAAATACTTATCAGAAATAATGATAAATATTTTATTGAACTTTATTCTTGAGATTGTTACTAAGTAATGTTTAATCAAATCAAAGTATTATTATGTTAGAGATAATGATAAATACTTGTCAGAAACAATGATAAATACTTTCTTGAACATCAATAAACATATAAGCATTTATTAACGAGGAGTGTTATTAGATGACAACATAATTAATGAGAGAATTTTTATTAAAGGACAATATAATTAATGTGAAAATTATTATTAGATGATATCATAATTAATGCGGGAATTGTTATTAAATGACTGTATAATTTAATGCAGGGATAAATAAAAATTATTAGCAGAATAAATGGAGGGATAAATAATAGTTAAGGAACTTAATATTGAGAGAGAGTGAGAAAAAAAAAGGAGACAAGGGTGAAAAAATTTGTATAATTATTCAAACAAATGTTATACATCCAAGCCTTTTTGTTTTCTCTAAATTTGTTGTTAAATGCTACATGGCAACACATTATGTCATACATAGTAGATGGATGATTGATGATTGATGATTGATGATTGATGGTACAAATAAGAATCTATCACTGCATAGGTAAAAAGTTTCAATGTCACTGCTTTTGGATGGTCAAAATATTTCAGATCAGATGATTTTTTTATCCATATAAAACAATAGTAAAAAAATTCTATGAGTATAAAATTTGGTCTTCAAATACATTTTCATATGAAAATTACATTGAACAGTTCAATTTAAGTATTTAAATTTTAAAAATGAAAACATTGCATGAGCCGATATGCACTTCGCAAAGTACCTTATCCTCACTCATCATCATCATAATAATAATAGATCAATATGATAAAGATACAGCTTTTCTTCTCTTTTTTCTTTTGCAGAGAGAACATTTCAAGCAGATATAATTTTTCTCCCTAGTTCCATTTTAGTTATCTTTCCCTTTTTTTTTCTTTGTTATATCATACTTCTATTACTGGTATGTGAAATTAAAGAAACTAATTCTGAGTGTTTAGTTACACCACGTCTAATTATTCTTCCAAAATCCAATATTCCCCATTTACCAAACCAAGCTCTGACATAATCTTATATTTTTCTTTGGTAGCAACTAGTGCCAAACTCAGTAGCTTACATCTGTAAGATAACTAGATAAGAGACATTAAATGCATGAATCATGAATGCATAAGCCAACTAATGAACAAAGTTCAATTCACATAAATCAATTCCAACCATGACAAAAATAATCTGAAAAGTAAACAAAAATACAAAACCTTCATTTTCTAAAGAACCCAAACTATGGGCTAATAATTCAATCCAGGGGTTTTAAGTATAGTACCATCAAACTAGAGATATTTTACAAATTAATTAGATTGATACCTCTTAGTAGGTCCAGTGACATGAATTCATTTGCCACTTTGTTGCCAACCAACCTTACATCAACAAAAAGGATCCACATCTGCTCTTTGTTTCTTCTCTACAATTATTTCCTCAATTGCATTATAATTTATAAAAAAAATTGATGTGAAAATTCTAGTCAATATATAATCTTTGTCAAAAACAGGGTTACAGTCTGTGAAGCATTTCAGTACAAAATAAAGTAATTATTTTGAAAATATTACCAATAACAAAGTCAATTAGAATTGATGTAAATTTCAGATTTGAATTGAAATGGTTAAGCAAAAAAGATGCAAGTTGAAGCAAATGAAAAGTGGAGAATCCAACAACAAATTAAAGAAGATTGCAGAATATCAGCAACTGATGTAGACAGTTTAGTATCAATTGCTGATTAATTATATTATCTCTCTGTTTTTTGTTTTTTTTACATAATTTCAATTTTAAATGGTGCCATACCATTTTTTTTGCTAATGGTAATTTCAAAACCTCCCACAGCTAACAAAATCAGATTGGGAGCAAAAGGGGTCTGATGGGAATCAGTTTGGACTGTTCGATCTTCATCAAGTTTTGTAGATTCAATTTTGCAATTAATAATTTTAATTGTCTGCACGAATCACGATGCAGGTTGAGTACTAGTTTTATTTTGAAAGAGGAAGTATAAGAGTGGGTGGCGTCTGGTGTGCACAATTTGTAGTAAAATAAATATTAACACAAATTAACTTAATGCAGGTTGAAGTACATAGACACTAACTAACAGTAACAGTAACAGTAACAGTAACAGGGCACTATCTATTTTTTTACCAGATTTAATTAAATTCTGACAAAAATGTGTGGATGACATTCCCAGTCCCAGATAAACCTGCACTACATATCTTAGTTTTATGCAACTTTAAAAAATAACACAAAAAACACATCAATGATCGATGTAATATATATTACTTTCCTACAACTCAGCAAATATTGTCGTTTATATATAAATCAATTTCTCTTTCAACCTCCTTTTATATGCTGCATGAACATTGAATGGAATAACAGTGTAATTCTAATTAGGAAGAAAACATATCATATTTAGTACAAGTGTGTAGATAAAATAATATAGATCACATCTAATAATAGTTTTTTTTTTTTTTTTTTACTTTTAAGTTCTAAATTTTGAATTATTAAAGTTTTTAAAAATGAAGACATGATGGAGACACAAATTATGAAGACATTTGAACCGTCCTCTAATTTTATTGCCATTTCATTCAAAATTTACAATATCTATATGTAGATTCATATTCATTCAAAATTCCATGATTCAATTGCAGAATCGTATACATTATCATAGCGAATTTCCGATCAGATTCGGATTATATTAATTTTATTTGACATCATTTAAATTTTAAGTTGCATAACACGAGTGCAGATTAGTATTATATATTACAAATATACATATTTAAAATAATGACTTTAATCACACTAATTTAGTTGGCTAATTATTTAATATTTTTTAATGTATGGAATAAATATAGTTTTCAATCAACTCAAATTATTTAAAATATTAGACATTATATATTGAATTTTTAAAGGAGTTCAGATCAAGAAATATTTAAGATCCATATGATCGAGGACCGCATTTAGATTCAATTGGGTATATATAGATCCATTCGATTCATACATATTGGAATTGAATTATTATATATGAATATATGGTTCGAATCGGATTATGGATTCTGCATGATGTGTATATACAGATCCATTCATACATATTCAAATTGAATTATTGGGAAAACGCCAGTTAACTCTGTAGAATTATCATTTCAAACTTTTCTCACGAAATATTTGAACTCTTTTGATTCAGGCCCATAACCAGTAGGCCCAATTCTGAGATATTAAAGTAAATTAAAAAAGGTGGAATATCTATGTTTTCACTTTCCTAAAAGATTTTCCATGTACTTAAGAATATCTATGTTTTCAATTTTTAACGACTTTTTTTTTTACTTTATAAATTGTTAATTTGACATAAGGGAAACTATATCCAACTGAACATGCCCTTATTTTTAAAGTACTTTTTTTTTCCTTTTTTTTTTTTTTAACATATGAGCCGTTCATTCTATAAGGAAATGCTTTCAATTGCTACATCTTTCACCTTCGTCCATAAAAAAATTATTCAGCAACATTCCCCACGAAAACTACCAATCCCATTCTTACGCATTTCCATCTGCTACAAATGTAGAAATGATTCCAGACTTAAGAAATCCTTTACAAGAAAATCAGAAAAATAGGAATTTCTTTACTAGAAAAGTGTAATTTCTCTTACTAGAAAAGAGAGGCACATAAGTAAATTTAAGTAATTATTGGCAGCTTCAATTGCCAGAAAAGAAAGGCACATAAGTAAAATAGCTCATCAACATTTCTTCTTTTGTTAGTATGAAGTTATATATAAGTAGTTAGGATTGGTGCATCAATTATAGAGATACAACCCATCATCTTTCCATTTATTAAATAGATTTTACTTCCATAAACTAACTTAACTAACTAGTTTAATTACATTTATTCAAAACACTGTGGTCTTTCAAGTTTAATTATATTTATAGGTATAAATAATTGAAAAATAATAAATTAATACTTGCAAACTAAGATATTAATACTTGTATGTCTAACTTGATTTGACTATATGGGGAGGCCACTCAAACTACATGGGGAGAAGAATCATACACATTTTTAGAGGGTTTTTTTTTTCCAATGTCGTCCACATTTCTCATGATTTATGAGAAATTTTGCGAATCTAAAACCATGAATGTATTCTACACAATTTCATCTTTCAAATGAGATCTATAATGACATATTTTCGGATTCATCGTCACAGAAGTATTTATACCTCATCATGCAAGTATTTATACCTATATTTGTAAGTATTTATCTCCAATCATGGATCCCGCATCTCCTCATCAACCTTTCCCAATTGTCCTTGCATCAACCTTTCTCTAACAAAAATAGTTGACCACATAGGTATAAATATTTTAATGCATAGGTATAAATACTTATAATACTTGTAATAGTTGATATGAATATTTTTAAATGTCAGCAATATCATATGTGAAAAAAATACTAGGTATAAATACTTATATGACGAGGTATAAATACTTGTGTGATGATGAGGTTGAGAGTATGTCATTATGGATCTAATTTGAAAGATAAAATTGCATAGAAGACATTCATGGTTTTAGATTAGCAAAATTCTTTATAAATTATGAAAAATGTGGATTAGATTGGATAAATAAAATTAGAGCAATAATGAGAGAATGAGAAGGGGGACAATTATGAGGGCCCGTAGTTATTAAATGGGACACTCGGCTGATTTGCTCTCCTTATGTCTCTAGTAGCCTCAATTCCAATCTAAGAGTCCAGCCCAATTGTTTATTTTGTGGACCAAGAAGAAAGGAGTAAAACACAGCCCATAATTCTAAATTTTAATTCACCTCTTCAGTCTTCCCCCCTTCTATTCTAAACCGATAAGCATCTGACAAACGAATTCTATCCCTCAATTTCTTCATTTTTCTTCACCTCCTCAACTCTCCTCTCCTCTCCTCTCCTCTCCTCTCCTCTCCTCTCCATGCGTGCTGCTTCGCTTCCCCTTTCATTCCGGTTTGAACCTCTTCTCCTCTTCTCCTCTTCTTTCTTCAATTTCATTGCTAGTCCTTGCTACACCTCCATTGGTGCTGCTTTGCCTGGCTTCATGAGGTGTTTTTTTAGTACAGTTTGTTGGTTTTCCTTGCTAGACCTCCATTGAAGAGAAGCAGCTCATACCTTGTTAGCTAAAATTTTTCAGAGAGGTAGAGCTAGAGAGAGAGATACTGGAACCTAACCAAATAAGACCAAAATGATGGGTGTCTTATCTCTTGCTCCCTCCTCTTCACTTTCACCATCAACTTCCAAATCCCAAGCCCCATTCCTATTTGCTTCTCATAGACGCTGCTATCTTGTCTGCTATGTGTTACCCCAATCCAAATTTGAACCCCATATAATGACCAACAAACCAAATCCATCACATGCTACTAGTAATTTACCCGGCAACACCAATATTGACGACCTATTTGGGAAGAGTGGAACGCCACATTGGCAGGACCGGAAGGTCAAACCACTGGAGCGGAGAAGTCAGCAACTGAAGGCAGGTGATCACATTTCTGTTCAAGAGGCGCTTCGCCTGTTGAATGAGATGTTGGCTACCGAGAATCTTCCAACCGACATTCATCAATTCAATCAGCTCTCGGCCGCCTTGGTTTACTCCAGATCCTCATGCGAATCTGTTTTTTCCCTCTTCACCCGCTTAACCCAATCTGAAGGAATTGATCCTGATGACCATACCTATTTGATCTTGATAAATGTGTGTGCACAAAGGAGTTGGGTCAGCCTAATGTTTGGTTTTTTGGGACGATTTCTCAAAGAGGGTCGTAGAGTGAATGGTATGATCTTCAGTCCAATAATCAAAGGGCTTTGTCGTGAAAATAGAATGGGTGAGGCTGCACTTATGATGCTTGAAAAAATGCCTAAGCTGGGATGCATGCCCGATGTGCTCACTTATGGCGTTATTGTGAAGGGGCTTTGTTCCAAGGGTAAAACCGGCTTAGCCCTTCAGTTGCTTCTCAAAATGACCAAACATGGTGGTGAGTTAGAACCTAATGTTGTCACGTACAGCATAATTGTTGATGGTCTCTGTAAGGAGGGCGAAATCGGTAAGGCATTTAATTTGTTTAAACAGATGCATTCTGCTGGGGTTATACCTGATCTTGTGACATACAATTCGCTCATGAATGGTCTCTGTAAAAAGGGGGAATTGGGGAAGGCAGAGGAGTTGTTAGATGTCATGATTTCTGAAGGTTATCAACCTGATACAGTGACTTATGCTGTTCTTATACAGGGGCTGTGCAAGAAAGGTGAAATTGAGAAGGCAATGGTATTTCTTGATGACATGGTTTCTAAAGGGAATACACCTTATGGTAAGATCTACAACATGGTTTTAAATGGTCTGTGTAAGAAAGGTGAAACTGAGAAGGCATTGGATTTTCTAAATAACTTGATTTCTAAAGGGCATGTGCCTCCTGTTGTGCCCTACAACTGTCTTATAGACGGGTTGTGTAAAAAAGGTGAAATTGACAAGGCAATGGAGTTTCTAGATGATATGGTTTCTAAAGGGCACAAACCTGATGTCGTGACGTATAACACTCTTTTGGATGGGCTTTGCAAGAAAGGTGAAATTGACAAGGCAATGGAATTTTTTTATGACATGATTTCTAAAGGGTATGAGCCTAATGTCGTGACCTACACGACTGTTATAGGAGGGCTATGCAAGAAAGGTAAAATTCACAAGGCATTGGAGTTTTTAAATAAGATGATTTCCAAAGGGCATGAGCCTAATGTTGTGACCTATAGCGTTATTATAGATGGGCTGTGCAAGAAATGTGAAACTGATAAGGCATTGAAATTTCTAAATAACATGATTTCTAAAGGGCTTGAGCCTAATGTTTTTACCTACACTAGTTTTATAGAAGGGCTGTGCAAAAAAGGTGAAACTGACAAGGCAATAGATTTTTTAGATGACATGATTTCTAAAGGGTGTGATCCTAATGTGGTGACCTACAACACTCTTATAAGTGGGTTGTGTAAAAACGGTGAAATCGAGAAGGCAATGGATTTTCTACATGACATGTATTCTAAAGGGATTGAGCCCGATGCTTTGACCTATACCATTCTTCGACAACACATGAATTCTAAAGATGCTGAGCCTGATGTCATTGTAAATATGTAAAAAAAGCTAATTTATTTTATGATTTATGCCAGTATTCAACTTTTGATGAAACGGACAATTTTATTGAAACAAATGGCACTTTAAAAATTATTTGTTTGTATTTATTATATTTAGATGCATATGAGTTCTTTTGAATTTTTCAGAATGAAGTTCTATGTACTTACAAAAGTACAACCTCTAGCTCTGATTTAAGCTGTTTGTGTCTTCTCATTGACATGTGAATGTGAAAGTGAAAGTAATATGAGGGGCAATTTGGGTACTTTTCACGTTAATTCACTATTAGTTTATGAAACAGTTGGATATGGAGTGTTAATAAATTTTTAGGGTATATTGATACTGGTTTCTGTTTTCATATAGTGGTTACTGTTTCTGATGTTGGTACGTACCAAAACAATTACTGTTTCTATAATATGGCCCATGTAGGGGATGGCCTTTTGCCTACCACAAAACAATTAATTCCAATGATTGATTGCAAGACCTATTTAAACTCTTTAATTGAATGTTGCATCTTCTGCCATTTAGTGTACCTTTACAACCAGCTTTTAATCTTAAAAAATTATCAAAATTGGACCCTAAAAAAAAAAAAAAAAAAATCTCATAATCAGGATTTAGGAACATATTAATTCCAAATTAACCGTCAATTTGGATCTAACTAACCAGTGTTCATCATAAACAAATCTCAACCTTTCGATTTAGAATATTCATGGATCAAAAACCGATCGATAGCTTTCCCAGAGAAGGATTGAGCCTGGACCTCACCAGTTATGCAAGACAATATTATTTTTCAAACCGGCCCAAAATTGCAATTAAAAGTTAGGACAAACTTCTCTTTCTTAATTTTTGTCTAGATATACACCTATTATATTCATTTGGTAAATTTAGTAATCCAAACATGTATTTTTGGAGAGATTTTAATATTTTGATTTAAATAATTTTATGAAGAAATTTTTTTCTTGTTTAAAGTGTATGCCAAAAAATAAGATATTTGATATATTTATGCAGTGATGTCGTAACTCTTTATAACTTTGATTTTATTTGTCAGTTGGATATCACAAGTCTAAAGATAACACTAATTAAGATTTGATATTAATTCTTAATAATTTATTTTATTCAAATATATACAAGGAAATATAGTTAGATTGTCTCAATGATATCAATTTTTGGTTTTTTTAGAGAATAATTGGATTATTTGATTATTGTCAACATATACCATTTGCTCGGAGATAAGCAAAGGAACACAATAAATAGTACCATTTTAAAATAATTATATGAATAATTCTTGATTAATCTCTTAGGTTTTTGTTTAAACAAAATATCGATTGTTGTATGCCTATTGTTGAACGAAAACTTAAATTGAATTTTTGAGGTACAAAACGACATTTTTTTGAAATTCTAATACTTCAAATATCCGGGGTGATATTCGGATCCGTCTTGTCCCCCCTTTCCGAAAAGTGGTCATACTTGCAAATCAGACTTTCCTAGCCAAAGTTATTGCTGTTTAAAGTTTTTTCGAAAGCTAAACTTTGAAAATTTATAACTAATTGTAGAAAAATTCAAATAAATTGAAATTTGTATCAATTCTGTGTATTTTTTAATGTTCTACATGCTAATATAATCATTTTTTTCAGTTTGGTCCGTGTATCAGTTCAAACTTGCTGATTTATCAGAAGAAGTCAAATTTGATGTTTTTAGTGCATTGCACTATACCAGTGGCCTTTGCTTAGTGCTTGGCTACTGAGTTTGGACTTGGTACCATACTAGAGGTCAGTCTATGGTGCTTTGTGCATAGACATAGATCTAATTTGAGGTTTGTTCATATTTTAGTAGATCTAAACTACTGTTTTAGTACCAAAAATAAAGAGAAGAAGATCAACAAGCTGTCAGAGTTTGGAAATTTTTGAATCAAGGTCAAATTCTTAATTAGTGTTATCTTTAAACTTGTAATATCTAATTGACAAACCAAATCAAAGTTTTAAAGAGTTACGACATCACTGCATAAATAGATCAAATGTCTTATTTTTTGGCATACACTCTAAATAAGAAAAAAAATTCTTCATAAAATTATTTAAATAAAAAAATTAAGATCTCTCTAAAAAAAAAGAAAAAAAAAGAGGACTACAGGCGGTCTGGTTCCTAATTGACTGCCCCTGGCCCAGCCAGTCTGTTAGGAAGGGTGGCCGCCTGTGGGTCCAGCGGTTGAGGTAATTTAAAAAAAAAAAAAAAAAACAATGCAGGGACAGTTAAAATTTTTTTTTTTTTAGAGTATTAATAAAAATGGCCGCATGGCGGTGCACAAAGTGGTTATGTGATAATTTAACAGAGTTATAATTAATTGGGATCATAGTTACTGGGCATGCAATTATGGAATCATGTGGTGATCATGGTTGCTATTTATGGGTTCAAGTTTTCTATTATTCGACATATCTTAATTGATTATTTAATTTCCTTTTACTCCTTGCACTACTAGCTACGTACTAGCTAGATCATGACATATGTTATATACATGTATATATTGATTAATTTGTTCTTTAATTAGTATTAATATTTGACTTATATTATGAATGCGCGCATGTGTATATATTTACAGGCCATGGCATTATCTTTTCCTACAAATCCGACTACGGTGGAGAAAACATTATCAAGCACGGCCAACCTGGCGCAGCTGCTGCCAACAGGGACGGTTCTTGCCTTTGAGGCTCTTTCATCATCATTCACTGAGAACGGCCAATGCTACATGTCGAGTAAGTTCTTAACAGTCTTGCTCATCTACTTTTGCCTCCTCTCTTGTGTCGTTTTCACCTTCACCGTACCGACAGCCTGGTGGGTCAGGATGGCAAGCACTACTATGGTATCGCCACCTTCAAGGGCTTTTATGTCTTTAACTTCTCCGGCACCAACGAAGAGGCCGCCAGCATATTCATGATCTCCAGAGGCTTAGGATCAGGATCGTCGATTTCGTGCATGCCATCTTTACGTCCTTTGTCTTCCTCATTGTGGCGTTTAGTGATACCTGTGTGCAGAGGTGCTTCTTCCCCAGTGCCGACTCCAACGTGAAGGAGTTGTTTATTAAGCTTCCGCTTGGAGTCGCCTTCTTGGCCAGCTTTGTTTTCATCATCTTCCCGACCATGCGAAAGGGCATCGGCTAGCTACACCAATGGCACTCACCAGTCATGATCCATTAATTCATCTCATTTAGCTATAGTACAATCCACATATCATTTAGCTATAGCACATCATTGATTAATTTAGTCCTTGTTAGCTGTTAGATTGGAAATCATTAATTCTTTTTTATAGTACTGAATTTCCTAGCTGCTTCAAATTCAACTAGAGACTAGAGAGTTAATTCTCTCTTCTTTTTTTCTTTTTTTTGCTTCAAGACTAGAGACTTAATTAATAATTAAAGACAGAGGCAATACAACTAATGGAATAATTATTTTTGGTATTAAATTCATACAATATGGAGTAGTGTTTTTTTTTTTTTCAAAAATATATTTTTTCCAACTTGATCCGGTCTTAGAAGTGAGGATATGGATTTTTTTGTTAGCTTATCGGGTATGGCTGTATGGGTATGGGTTTTTGAAAAAAATTTCATACCCCTTTGGACAAAAACTCCACTCTTTAATATGGAATTGAATTTTGTCCAAAGAGTTTTGGACATAATCTCATCCAAAGCCTGATCTTACTGTTTGATTTGCTTCAAAATTTGTACCAACATATTTAAAACTTAACAACTTTAAATGACTGTGTAAATCTAAACCATCCGTGTAAATTTTAATACAATCAAATGGCTTAAAACAGACTTTGGATGAGATTTTGTCCAAAGCCCTTTGAACAAAAACACCACTCATTTAATATATGATAAATTTAGCTATAATATGTTTATAAGAGAATTGAAAGGGAGTCTCTCACATAATAATTGTATATTGGAAGATACATATCTCTTATATTTTACAATATAACAAAGAAATACAAATCTAATATTTATCTACATACATACATACAAACATACATACATATGGGGGTGTCAATGATACCATTTTAACCGTTTATCCTACCCATATAGTATTCAATATATAAGGCGAGTATGGGTAAGATTTTTTTTCGTTGGCTTATCGGATATGGGTATGAATTTTTTTTGTTAGCTAAACGGGTAAGGATACAGATAACGCTTATTTCGTAAGCGTTACCCTATATGGCAATTAAAATTTCATAATAATGTTTGAATAATATATAATTAGTTATGGTGAAATTTATTTACGAAATATTTCATATAATATAGTTTGAGTAATAATTAGTGGTGTGCTTTTGTTATTTAGTGTTTTACTATAAAAATATTAAATATATTACTTTTATTTGCACGTTTTGTTATTTAGTTAAATAATAAAATTTATCGAAAGAGATTGTGTTTTTAAAATCTCTTGCTTTATAAAAAAATAATAGATTGATGACACATTTTTTTTATTAGTATGTGATTGTATATGTGTGAAATTTATGATTTTTTATGTTATCTATTTGTAAAATATAATAAAACTAATTATTATATTAATATTATTCATTATTCACCGGCTATCATCTCATTATCTGATAATTTTAATAGATAAGAATAGGATAAGGTAAGATCAATTCTTAATGGATATAAATAGAGTATAGATAAAATCAATTCTTAATGAGTATGAGTATGGGTATGAAAATGCTTTCACCCTATCCATATTGTATCCATTGACACCCTTACATACATACATACCATATTTACCTGATGAAGTTTGATCAGGCCGCATGCTGTTGCTTAACTAATTAATTAAACACTCTTTGTATGGCATTTAGCTTATTGATTTTTCTCTCCAGGGCATGTGTGCTCAGCCGTTAATTTGGTCGATAGTAATTAATTAATTTCTTTTTGTATGTCATGTAATGTAAATATTTAATAAATGTATGGATATAGATAGCTGAACGTGTAGCACTGACTATTCCATCCATTTAATTTCATAATTCCATTCCATTCAACACTTTTATTTATTTTGTTTTGAAGGTTTACCTTCCAAATTTGAATTCAAGAATCCTGATAAAAAACAAAGGGCCTGCCTTGCCCCTTTCTGTTTTCATATATATAAATATCTCTCTCTCTCTCTCTCTCTCTATTCTATCCATATATATATATATGTGCATGTCGTCATATATATGAATTATACATAATTAATTCATCACACATCTCTTAATTAGAACTCCAGCCTTAACTTCCCTCTCTCTTTACAAGGTCCTTCCTTGTATTTCTCTTCCTTGAATTGCTAGCTAGCTAGGTAGCTAAGCTCTGGGCAATTCAATATATTAATGGCATCATCATCTCCGGCAATCCAAGCGGTCAAAAACCAACCACAAATAGAGCTCAACGGCAATGACCTTGAACGCGGCACCGGCACGGCCTTGGACCAAGAAACTCCAAAGGTAATTAGCTATATTAATTACTTGATCATTAATTGTATATATATAATATATGTATGCATATATTGATTAATTTGTTCTTCAGTATTAATTTAAACTTACATATAAGCATGTATATATATTTGCAGGCATTATCTGTTTCTGTTCCGACAAGTTCGACTTCGATGGTGATGACAAACAAAGCCTTATCAAGCACGGCTAACCTGGCGCAGCTGTTGCCAACAGGGACAGTTCTGGCCTTTGAATCACTGTCGTCATCGTTCACTGACAACGGTGCATGCCAAACATCGAACAAGTTCTTAACAGCCCTACTCATCTACTTTTGCCTCCTCTCCTGCATTTTTTTCTCCTTCACCGACAGCCTGGTGGGCAAGGACGGCAAGCTCTACTACGGCCTCGCTACCTTCAAGGGTTTTTATGTCTTTAATTTCACCGGCACGGGTGAAGAGGTGAACAACACATTTCCGGATCGCAAGAGGCTTAAGATCAGGATCGTCGATTACGTGCATGCCATATTTTCGTCCTTGGTCTTCCTGGGCGTGGCGTTTAGTGATACAGGAGTTCAGAGGTGCTACTTCCCCAGTGCCGACTCCAACGTGAAGGAGTTGTTTGTTAATCTGCCGATTGGAGCCGCCGTTTTTGCCAGCTTTGTCTTCATCATCTTCCCGACCACACGGAAGGGCATCGGATACACCAATGGCACTAAACAGCAGTCATGAATATTCAACAATTAAATATCCTCATCGATCGTTCATTAATTAATTCATCTCATGTAGCAATATATATATATATATATATATATATAGCTACCATACACACACACACACACATGTTATATGTACATCATTAATTAATTAATTAGTCCTTGTTAGATTGCAGAACATTAAATCTTTGTTACAGTGAATTTCCTAGCTAGGTAGAGAGTTAATTCATAAAGACATATATAGAGGCAATACAATAATGGCGTAGCATTTTTGGTATTAATTATATATGTAATTAAGTTCACACAATGGCTTATATATATGGTTTTTTTTTTTTTATTCTTTAAAAATTTAGTTTTGCCTACTGACCCAGTCTTAGAGGGGGGGGGTTTCGTAATATAGATGGAGAACTACAATTAATCCATGATCGAGTACTGTTTTTTCTTTAATTAATATATATGAAGCCTTCAACTTCGACCCATAACCATAAATTAAAAGGCTCAAATATATAGTATTGTTCGAATTAATTAATGTTGCTACGCACTTTTCTAAATATACACGGGGATTGGGCATATTCAAAACATGATGCATGATCCATATATATATAAATTAATTAGAACAAATTATATATATATTTAGAAAAGTAGCAAGATATATATATATTATTCATGCACAAAATTAAGAATCACCCAATCCCCGTGTTTAGAAAAAGAGAAGAAGAAGAGTGCATGAATCACCCAATTCAATCCAATCCCTTTTACAAAATGCATTATGCATCCATGTTTTCACTTAGCTTGTTGATCCCTTCCTTAACCAAAATATCTACATCGATATATCGAATCACCCATTCATACTCGCTGTATTTTTTTTTAAATTATATTCTCCTTTATAATATATGGAAAATAATATATAAACACACACTCCATACATCACCGTGACCAGATAAAATTATTATATAAATTTTATATTTAAATTATAATAATAATAATAATAATAATAATAATAATAATAATAATAATAATAATAATAATAATAATAATATGTGTGTGTGTGTGTGTGTGTGTGGCCCATCCTTTTTCTATAAATTAATTAATTACATGGATTGATATTGATTGGAGGATCGAGGGTGCTGTTGCTGTTTTCCATTTTCAAGTTGTGGCCATATATTTTTTTTCTTTTTTTCTAGAAAAGTATTTCGTAATTTCCGTTCGATATGATTGAGTGTGACTTTTAAATGATGACTAGAAAATTCAAAATTAATCATTGATATGCAAGTAATTGTCACAACCGAGAAGTAGTGACGCATAAGTTTTGGATTATAATGCGAAGGTCGTTGAGAACAAGAGTGCTACAGTAGTTGCAAGCTTTGAATATTAGTCGCCATGTGATTTAGAATTGTCAAATAATTAAGAGACTTAATTGTTACACTCAATTTCAGGGATATCTAATTCAAAAATATAAATTAACTTACACACACACACACACACACACACACACACACACACACACACATATATATATTTAAAAAAAATTTGAATAAATTATTAATCCTACTAAATTATAATGAATCACAAATTTATTCAATACAATTTTATTATATTTCAAATTATATAATATATTAAAAACTCCAATTAACCATATTTAATATTCCAAATATTATAATGAAACACGTAATTAATAAGATCTAAACTAACTTGCCCCTTAATTTCCTTCTTTCATATATGTCTCTCATTTTCAAACAATTAATGTGCCAAAATTTTCTTTGCTTATTCCCTTTAATTACTTGGTCTCCGGAGCTCATCTTTGCGTGACAGCTCCAGCCTTTTACTTCGCTATATATCATTTCTTATGTTCCCACCTCTTAAAATTGCTCACTTGTCTGCTTTTTTTTAATTACAAGATCTATGCAATATGGATGATAATCTACTGTTTCTCTAAGGAAAGCAGATTTCTTTTTCTTCATTAATTCAACCGCGCGTTTAAATTAATATTTTCAACAGTTTAAAGATAAGAAAAGAGCAGTAGATTTTATCTCAAAATCTCAACTAATTAATTAATAAAAAGCATTTGAACGATTGAGAAGAAGAAAAAAAAAAAAACATGTTTTTTTATTTTTTTTTATTTTTAAGAAGAGTAGTAGATTTGATTCCGTAGAAGATGAAATCGAAGGAAAAACCCTCGGGACCTAATTGAAACCTCAGGGTGGAATCACCCACAATCGAGAATATATATATATATATATACTTGTGTAATTTTGTTAAATGACAATAAGAATAGTGTTTAATTTGTCTAATCATTATGATTTAATCTGTTGGACTTGTGTAATGAACAAGTATATATATATTTTTTTCAATTTGATAAGGACAAATAAAAATTATGAATTTAAAAGGATGATGGATTGAGAATTAATATAGAAGATGATGAACTGTGTAAATAATGTTAGTAATTTTAATTTATAATTAGGATAAATATGATATTATAAATTTTAAAAGGAGAATATGCAAATTTGTACTTTTTGAAGGAGGTAACAGTCAATTCTTCATTTTTTTTCTTTTTCTAATTTTAATTTGTGTACATTCCACCAATAGTGGAAAGGTCTTATTTGCATTGTGAGAATATTCTTCTTCTCTCCGATTAATATTCCCAGAAAGTTGAATGAAGTTCAAACATGGTGCGCTGGACTTGGCACGACTCAAATTAAATAAGGTTTTTGGTATAATTAATTTAGATTTACACAATCATTCGACATGCATGACCCGGAGTACTTGGAAGAAGACTCTTTATATTTTTCTAAAACATACGAATATTCAGCTTGCTCTCATTATTATTTTTTGTTTTTCTAATTGTCCTTAATTAGCCTATCTATTTTAATCTTTAATTAAACCAAAAATTAATGCTCTCCAATTTTTTGAAAACTTTTATTGGAATTAATTATTGCATATGGACAGAAATAATATTCAAAATTTAGAATTATATTATGAAAGAGAATAAAATAGAAAATAAGGTAACTTATATGCTTTCTTTCAAGGCAATAATTTGAAAGAGGAGATTACTCCGAATTTTTTATTAATATCCACATTTAATATAAAATTTCAAAAAATAACCGCATGGCCGGTTTTTTTCGAAATGTACCCATTCTGGAAAAAAAATTTCCGGAACCAAGCTCTATATCCGGAAAAATTTTATCCGGAAACTCCCTAACCCCGGAAATTTTTTTTCCGGAAACACGCTGAAATCGGAAAAAAAATTTCCGGAAACGTCCCACATCCGGAAAATTTTTTTCCGGAACCGGGGCTGCGGTATAAACTCGGCCCACCACTGGAAGAAGGAAATCAGCGGAGCCGTCCCTTTCAGCACTGTTTAAGAGGTAATTTTTTTTTATTTATTTAAATATTGAAATCTAGATAGTTTAGAATAATATCCCAAAAAATTAGAAATTTAGAAATTGTGTAGAATAATGTCCAAAAAAATTAGAAATTTAGAAAATTGTGTAGAATAATGTCGAAAAAATTAGAAATTTAGAAAATTGTGTAAAATAATGTCCCAAAAAATTAGAAATTTAGAAAATTTTGTAGAATAATATAGGAAATACCGAATAGTCTACAATAATTTAGAGAATACCAAAATGGTTTAGAATAATTTAGAAAATACCGAAATAGTCTAGAATTGTTTAGAAAATACCGAAATAGTCTAGAATTGTTTAGAAATTATCAAAATGGTGTAAAACAATTTAAAGAATACCAAAATAGTGTAGAATAATTTAGAAAATACCAAAATTATTTAGAATAATTTAGAAAATACCGAAATAGTCTAGAATTGTTTAGAAATTACCAAAATGGTGTAGAACAATTTAAAAAATACCAAAATAGTCTAGAATAATTTAGAAAATACCAAAATTGTTTAGAATAATTTAGAAAATATCGAAAAAGTCTAGTAAAATTGTTTAGAAATTACCAAAATGGTGTAGAACAATTTAAAAAATACCAAAATAGTCTAGAATAATTTAGAAAATACCAAAATTATTTAGAATAATTTAAAAAATACCGAAATAGTCTAGAATTGTTTAGAAATTATCCAAATGGTGTAGAAAATTGTTCGATTAATTTAATTTTTTTTAGGCATCTGTTTTCCTTTCGGAGCTCTGATTGTCTGATCGATCGGATCTGCGATTCAGGTTTTTATATTTGTATTTTTTTAATTTTAATTTAAAAAATAATTAATTAGTTCATTTTAATGGTTTATAATATTGTCTGATTAATTTAGAAAATACCAAAATGATGTACAATAATTTAGAGAATACCAAAATGATGTACAATAATTTAGAAAATATCAAAATGGTTTATAATAATTTGAAAAAATTTAAGGTGATGTACAATATTCTTCGAATTTTGTAGTATGGCAGACCCAGTACTTAAGCATAGATTTAGTCCCCTATTGTGGATAGCTCACGGTGATCACAGGATATCTGAAGCGTCTAAGGAGGTAAACATTTACTTATTTCATTTTTCATAACTCTGTAAGTAATCAAATAAATATTGTAATTAATTTTTTTTCTTATTTTAGAGTAAAGAGATTTTAACCGTGAGACATTATCGACACAAATGTGAGTATAATGAGAGGTACGCACCATTTTTAATTCGAATGGGCTTATATCAGCTCGCGATATTGCCTGATATCGCCCTCGATGCGGCCCTCATTCATGGACTTGTCGAGCGGTGGCGTCCGGAGACGCACATTTTTCATCTTCCATTTGGAGAAATGATAGGTATTAACTAATTTAAATATATTTTTTTTTATTCCTTACTGACAAGTCAAATATATTACGGTTACTCTGGAGGATGTGAGTTGTCTCTGGGGTTTGCCTATTACGGGGGAGCCGGTAACGGGATTTACAAACTTGGCGAGTTTTCATGGCCGGCTTTATGACTTACTGGGCGTGAAAGATAATGAAGTGAAGGGGTTCGTGAAAAAGAGGGGAAATGATACGTACGACATGCTTATCGCTAAAAAAGCTGTCCGTGAGCGCTTCAAAAAATTACCAACAGATGCGAACGACCAACAATTGAAGTGGTTAGTATTTTTTTTATTTACAACTCTATTCGTATTTGATATTTTGAATAATGTACTCACATTTTAAAATTGACGGTTAGGTATGTCCGTGGATTTCTCCTCGACATGCTAGGGAATACCATGTTTGCTGACAGTAGCGGGGACGAAATACCGCTGTGGTATCTCGACATGATTGAAAACTTGGACGAGCCGAGAAAGTACAACTGGGGCGGAGCTGTTCTCACCTATTTATATAGAAATCTGTGCCTCGCATCCAGTCCTTCATGTCACTCCATGCATGGTCCCACCATGCTTCTGCAACACTGGTCGTGGACCCGATTTCAAATTCACCGGCCGTTACCGGGATCTCAACCGAACTGGGGCGCAGAAACAGAAGAGACATGCCCCGCCTTTGCTGACTTATGGAAAGACCCACACAATTGGAAAAACTCGTCCCATGGTGCAAACTATCAGAATTAATTGCATCCACAGGTACATGAGAATAATCACGTACATGTCTGCGGACCGCACTGGGACTGGGTCGGGATCTCATTGGTATATCAACAGAGTGCCGACCAGTATTAGGTCGGGATCTAACTGGTATTGGGTCTTCATCGACATGATTATGACTGCTACTGGGTCGGGATATAACTGGTTCATTCACAGAGTTGCTACCGATACTGGATCGGGGTCTCATTCTTACATCCACAGAGTACCGACCGGTGCTAGGTCGGGATCTAACTGGTATTGGGTCGGGTTCCACAGGAATCCGACTGGTACTGGGTCGGGATTGAGGTTCAGGTATATGACTGGTATAGATCGGTTTCAATTCTACATATAACTCCAGAACTGGTAACCTTTGTGAAAAAGACAACACAATTCCTACAATCATTTCGAATGATTGTTGGTTCATTACCGGTACTAATTGGTAGTCACGTTGGCCATCAGTGGACATGTTAAATCTGGCTTGGATTTCCAGATTTGCATTGCTAGAATTGTACCCAACTAATTTATAAATCTCATTCACAAGATAATCAAAACTGTGGTCCACGGTTAGCGGTAATGAGTATTTAGCTCGGATACTGTAATAGACCCCGTCATCATTATATTGGGTTTCCCCTCCAATATACATTTTCACACAAATAGTTGTCATTTCTAATTTCGATTGGTCTGGCAATTTCAAAAATAACAACATATAAGTAATTAAAATTTGTGTTGCCATTAGTAAAAATATTTTACACAATTTTCAATAATTATTCTACACTATTTTGGAATTTAAAGAAAATAAAATTACCTCAATCGAAAACCGATCGATCTGATTGTTAGAGCTCCGTAAGGAATCCGAAAAGCAAAAAGTTTTTAAAACAATTCTAAATCATTTCAGAATTAATCAAAATTATTTCGGAATTAAAAAATTATTTTAGAATTAATAAAACTTTTAAAATTATTTTGCAGCATTTTTATTTTTTTTCAATTAATATGACAATATTCAGAATTTAAATAATTTCACATTAAATAGTTACATATTTAAATAATTACAAATTAAATACTTCTAAATTTAAATTATAAATCAAATAAATTTAAATTACAAACAAATGAAATTAAAATTATAAATAAATAAAATCAAAATTTAAATAAATAAAGAAAATTAAAATTATAAATAAATAAAGAAAATTAAAATTATAAATAAATAAAGAAAATTAAAATTATAAATAAATAAAGAAAATTAAAATTATAAATTACAAATAAATAAATTAAAATTATAAATTACAAATAAATAAAATTATAATTATAAATTAAAACTTATTGTGAGAGAGCGCACCTGGTGAAAGCAACGACACTCTGCTGTTTTAATAGAGAATTCAATAGAATTCCGGAAAAAAAAATTTCGGAAATAGAGAATTACCGAAATTTTTTTTTCCGGAAATGACCTAAAACCGAAAAAAAAAATTCCGGAATTTCTCTGTTTCCGGAAAAAAAATTTCCGATTTTAGATGTCATTTCCGGAAAAAAAATTTCCGGAAAGGATACATTTTGAAAAAATCCAGCAATCCGGATATATTTTGAAATTTTATATTAAATTTGGATATTAATAAAAAATTCGGGAGATTACTTGACTAATTTATTTTGATTATTTTGACAATATTCAAAAACAAAGTTTTAAATTTTAAAATCCAACATTATATGCTTGATATATATTATCCATATATTTAGAGAAAAGGTAATGTCTCTCGGGCTACAGTCCTCCAAAAATTCTCTTGTATAAAAGTTTTATCTTTTTAGCTTAGTTCTGACGCATTTTTAACTGTCACAACTGCCATAATTTCAACTGCTATAATTTCAAATACACTATGTATGTTTACAGAATTATATGTGTATGTTTATAGGATAATATGTGTATGTTTACAGGAGGTGGTCCCCAACAGCTGTCACGTGTTTTCAACAGCTGTCACACGTTTTTAACAGCTTTCACGTATTTTTATGTTTACAGGATTTGTTGAATTAGTTTACAGGATTTAGTATTGATGTTTACAGGAATTAATATTGATATTTACATAATTAGTTGAAAATCTCCGGGAATTTTTGGGGGACTGGAGTTGGGGGACTATTAGCTGCTTCCAATTATGATTCTTGATGTATCATCAAATAAACCTAAATTGCATGAAATTTTATTGTTAGGTTATGTATATTTCCAAAAACATATAAATTTAATTCTTCTTTTTTTTTTCTGAAAACTGATTAAAAAAATTGTCAAAATTAGATTTTTTTTTTTTTTTTTAGACTATCTACGTGTTCAATAACATATAATTACATTTTTTTTTTACTTTTATTAATCTTTTCTGAAAATTTAGTATAAATGTTGTCAAAATAAATGTGGTCGAGTGATGATCCTCCTTGAAAAGAATGTCAAGTGTGAAAGAAATGTACCCCATGTGTCCTTGACGAAGAAAAAGAAACGTGATTTAATTGGTTGGATTGAATCCTAATTGACCGCTGAAATTAATGGGTACGGGTAGGCGGGTACGGGTATGCGGGTAGATGGGTACGGGTAGGCGGGTACGGGTAGGCGGGTAGGCGGGTACGGGTATAACGGGTTTTTTTTCAAATTAGGTTGTCCGGTCCGTTTATTACCCGTACCCGTCTACCCGTCTACCCGTTTGTACCCGGGCAACGGGTACGGGTAGCTCGGGTAACGGGTACGGGCCGGGCAAAACGGGTTGAACCCGTTAGGGGCTTAGCAAACGTCTAGCTGAAATTAATTGGCCAATTAGACCAAATTGCATATATAGCATATATTTTTTAAAGAAATATAGCCACGAATTATATATAGATTTAGTATGAATGGCTGATTCTTTTGGTTGATGAACATGCTTGATTGATTTTGTACAGGAGGAATTATATTATAAATATCCCCCTGTTTAGAAGAGTAGCAACATATATTAATCAGCACATGTAATTGATTTACGTTTTTTAATTTATTATTTTTTGGGTCGAATTAAGTTGATTGAAGCCATTATATTAAAGAAAAACAACTACACCATTGTATAAATTTAATTAGTACCAAAAATATATACATATATCTTTCATTGTATTGCCTCTATATATGTCTCTATGAATTATCTCTCTAGCTTAATTAATTAGTTACAGATAGGAAATTCAATTTAACAAAAAGAATGTTTTGCTTTGCATTAATCTAACAATATAATTCAGGACTAATTAATCAACGTCAACGATGTACATATATGAATTAATGGACGATGAGGATTTGTTAAATCATGACTGGTGAGTGCTATTGGTGTAGCCGATACCCTTTCGCATGGTCGGGAAGATGACGAAGACAAAGCTGGCCAAGAAAGCGGCTCCGAGCGGCAAATTGATGAGCATCTGCTTCACGTTGGGGTCAGCACTGGGGAAGTAGCACATCTGAACTCCTGAATCACTAAAAGCCACGCCGAGGAACACAAAGGACGAGAAGATGGCATGCATAAAATCAACGGCCCTGATCCTCAGCCTCTTTAGGTCGTGGAAGATTCCGGCAGCCTCTTCATCAGTGCCAGAGAAGTTGAAGACATAAAAGCCCTTGAAGGTGGCAAGGCCATAGTAGAGCTTGCCGTCCTGGCCCACCAGGCTGTCGGTGAAGGTGAAAATGACGCAAGAGAGGAGACAAAAGTAGATGAGCAGGGCTGTCAAAAACTTGTTTGACATGTAGCATTTGCCGTTGTCAGTGAATGACGATGAAAGAGCCTCAAAGGCGAGAACCGTCCCTGTTGGCAGCAGCTGCGCCAGGTTGGCCGTGCTTGATAATGTTTTCTCCACCATCAATAGCGGAGTTGGATTTGTAGGAACAGAAAATGCCTATAAATATATATACACACACACATGCTTAATTACATACATACAAGTCCAATGTTAATACTAAAGAACAAATTAATCAATATATACAGTTACCTTTTGGGTGTTAGGAGGTGCAGTCTCTTGGTTTGAAGTCGTGCCGTGTTCAAGGTCATGGCCATTGAGCTCTATTTTTCGTTGGTTTTCGACCACTTGGATTGCCGGAGAGGAAGATGCCCTTAATATTGAATCACCCATAGCTTAGCTACCTAGCAATCAAAGTAAGAGAAATACAAGGATCTTGTAAAGAGATCTAGAGAGGGAAGGCTGGGGTTGTAAGAGATAGATGATGAATTCTGTATAATTAATTAGTATATTTATATATATGAAAACAGCAAGGATTAACCCTGCTTTGCGCGCTCAACAGGACAATCAGCTCAAGGAGGAAGTTATTAGTTATGGTGTGGAAATTTTAACTGCTGCTTTTAGTTTAATTTAACTAGAGCAATTAGCACTGGTAAGAGCAGGTTAAGCAAGCTTTGCAACTGAATCTGGCTATGTTCCAAATACAGGTATTGAATTAGAAAACAACACAGCGGTAATTTAGTTTTTAATGTATGCTTTTATTATTAGACGTTTTTAATCTTGGCTGGGGTAGTTAATTAGGTAATTACTGGAAATACTATTTTTCTGGTAAAACTAGTTACTAGTTAGGTTGAATCCGAATATGCATCCAGTTTCTCTTATTCTGGTAATACTGTTTTTACTCCATTAATTTTCTGGTATTAATAAATTTGCCTACCGGTTTAAACTTAAAAAGAAAAAAAAAAAAAAAAAAAACAGCAAGGGCAAGGGCAAGGTAAGCCTTTTTTTAGGTCAGGATTCTTGAATGCAAATTTGGAAGGGGAACTTTTTCTAATAAAAATAAATTAAAATTTGGTAGAGAAATAGAATGGAATATAATTATATGGACTGAATAGTTAAGATTTAGTGGGACACGTTGAGCTATCTATATCCATACATACATTACATAATTACATTACATTAAGTGTCATTAATTACATATATATATATACACAAAAATAGAAACTATAGTCTATATATAGACCAAACGGCTGAGCGCATGCCCTGGAGAGAATCAATATGCATGTGCATATACATAAAAAGAGTGTAACCATATATAATCGTACTAAACAGTTAAAACTATTTATAAATAAATTATAACATAACCAGATACGTCTAACAATGCAAATTAAATTAGAAAAGAGAAGTTTGTCCTAACTTTTAATAGCAATATGAGCCGGGTTGAGGGTCAAGGCCTTGCCCTTCTGAAGAGAAAGGCACAATGGCAATAATTGGTTCATGTTCATGTGTCAATCTAAATTAATTCTTGCCTTCCTCGGGTCCGGATCCCCTAAAGTAACTCAATCTTTTGAGTTTTGAATCGAGACCATTTTCCATTGCACTTTCCCTCGCTCTCACCACCTGTCCCCAAGAAATCCTGTTAGATTCTTTCATGGGTGCTTTTGTACATATCCAAAGGTATGCAACATATACAAGACAGTAATTTTATTACGTGCTAAAGTATATTTTCTGGGCAAAAGAAATATTGTTCCTTGTTGAACACTATTAACCCGGCACGGCATGACCGCTAGAATTGTATACAATGCCCTCTCAAAAAGAATAAAAAAAAGGTAATCGAAAAATCTAATCCAATGAAATCTAAAATGCAGTATCTAAGCCTGCATGAAAGTCAACTTAAGATGCTCTTAAATGATTCAACACCGCCAATTTTCCCAGTAGAAGCATCAACATATGCTCGATGGAGACCAAGAATAGCATGTTCAAATTGTAGAACAAACTTATTCACAAAATTCTCCTCACTTAGCTGAATAAAATTAGGAAATTTTATATTTTCCCCAACAAGTCCTTTTGATATGAGAAGTTTTCTAACAATGTTCCGGGGAATCAGCCTGTTCTCCAAGCTGTATGACAGTAAAGCTGGATATTTCACCACAACAATCTTATCACAACCGGCTTCATTTATGAGGTACTCCATTTTGTTGGCTACCAGCTTCTCTGGGAGCCCAAACAACGTAGGGGCTTTTCTAACCATAAGTGCTACCTCCTCTTGTGAAAACCCCATACTTGTCAAGTTATTTAGCTTTGCATCTATGGTGCATTGATTCTGATAGCAGGTCATTATTAATGCATTGACAAAATTCCCTGATAAACGAGCAATGCCTAATTCGTCAGCTATCTGAGCTTTCATTTTCAAAACATCAGGCCTAGAATAGATTAATCTAGGTACTGACTTCATTAGCCGGTAAATTTGATGAGGAGATAAACCACATTGCTCCCGAAGAAAAAATAAGTTAGGCATTAGTACCTTTTCCAAGTTGCTACGGAAAAGAGAACTCCCAGGGGCTTTCAACATCACAGAAAGATTCTCTACTGATCCAAGAACCTCCATCAAGAAGTCGATCTTTGGTACAACATTAATCAGAAAAATATAAGGGTTGCAGGCAATGATACCTGAGATGTCTTCAATGGAGAAGCCAAGCCCTTGTAGCTTGGCAATGTTTGGTCTCAAGTTCTTCTCCACATGAGAGCAAAGGATGCGAGCTTCCCGAGACACGGCAGTCTTTATATCCGCCTCACTTACACCAATCTCTCTCAGGAACCGGAGAACCGCATTGGGTTTATCAAAGGACTTGAGGTGCTGGATATGCTTGGATTCTTTGAGTGCCCTTTCGGAGGAAAGACCGCATGATTGGACGAGGTACTCTACAGCTAAGTGGGAATTTGGGGGCGACGCTTGAGTGGGAGCTAATTTGGAGGCAAGTGCGGGACTCCGATTGAGGGGAAGAGATGGATGGAGTTGGAAGCAATGAATTCTCCCCAGAAACAGAGTCATAGACATGGTCACCGAGCTCAACCTGTGCAGCTTAGCTGGCTGCTGGAGAGTGGAGACGAAGCAGCAACGGATAAAATTTCCGACGAGAGGAAAAGGTACCTTGACCAAATTCTCAGATTTAATTTAAAAGGCCGTAAGAAATTTCTTGGTAGTGAATACTATATGTACTTCACCAGAAAATGGGCTTTGGGCCTTTTCAGGCCTCTAACATGTAATCATATGTATTTACCCATGAATGAATTTGTCACAATTCCCAAGAAAGTACAAAATTCTCCTGGTATTTCGGTAAAAAAAAAATTATATATATATATTTGTTGCTCTATTTTTTCTGTATAAATTTGGGAAAATATGCTTATCTAAAGTAATTATAAATTTAAATCTGCTAAATTTTTGGCCTCATCCTAACACTCATTGACCTTTGTCTCTATATTTTACTACAAGTTAAACTTCAACATGCCTGTACGAACGAACCTTTCAATTAATTCTTCTCTCCTTCACAAGTTGACAACATTCCAATTACCAAAGACAAAAATCTCTCTCAATTGCACTCCCTCTCACAGTCACAGACTCACAGCACAGTCTCATCGCCTGTCCCCATGGCCCATGACCCCATGACAGCCTGTTAGATTCCTATTACAACTTTTTTCATGTGTACCCTCTCAATTATGATAATTTATTTTTAGATGGAATGAACAGCACTTTTTGGGACCAAAAAGAACAGAAGGTTCTGTTTGGTGTTTTGTACATCTGCAAAGCAGCAAAGGTACACAGCATACACTGGAAAGTAGTAATTTTATTACCTGCTAAAGATTATTTTAACGGGCAAGAGAAATATTGTTCCTTGTTAAACACTATTAACATTTAACCCGGCATGAATGCTAGAATTATATTGTACCAATAATGCTATGCAAACATTATTGACTTCATCGTCTATTAAACATTCAAAAGAACCATTAATATATACATAGCTTACATTACATATACTTCAAGTTTAAACCCTTTTCTTATACAACTCAAGACCTAGGGTTTATATTAGATACCCCACCTGAAAAAACACAACTAATACGAAAGCTGCCGGAGAAAAAGGTAGTCTACAGACTTTGTTAACAGGAAAAACCCCAAACCTAAACCCTGATTTACTGCTCAAGAGGTATAATTCGGGGAATTACAAAGTAGAAAAAAAAAAAAAAAAAAAAAAAAAACTTACACTACCCGAGAGGTGCCTGTATTGTGACCACAATGGGACTACTCACATAATGCCGGCCATCATTCCATGTTACTGTACCGCTCTTAACAGTAGAGCTACCAGGTTCCATTTTTGCTGTTGGTTGATCCACCTCCAGCCTCAGCACGTAACTCAACTTCTGACCAATTCGCCGGAAAACAAGTTGCATAGGTTCCACTTTTACTGTACTCCCCTCGGGTGCCATAATAACTGGTTTGTACACCCCGGCCCCACTGACACTAGTCACTGTCCTTACAAAATGAGCTTTGAATTTCTCTTTACCACCATCCACCATGAAAGAAGAAGCAAATGATGGGTAATTCAAGCTGCCCACGTGCCCAGCCCGTCTAGCAGAGTTACAATTTAATGGCCGCCTCGTGATTGTACGTATATTCTGTTGTGTGTAATTCAGGATACATAAGAAATTCACATAGTCAAGCACAGAGATATCATACACCAAACCCGGGTTCATGGCACGTTGTGGGTCCACATGCCCGGATCCAAGATCGAATACACCAGCTGCAGATCCAGTGGACTCATCAACTATGGAGCCATTTGCATTGTCTCTCACATAAGCAGTGGTCATGAGTGCTGATTTTATGGCAGCTGGGGTCCATGCAGGGTGTGCGGCCTTAAGTAGTGCCACAAGACCAGACACATGGGGGCATGCCATAGAAGTACCTGAAAGGATGTTAAACTCGGTGTGTCTAGTATCAGCTGGTATACCAGCTGGTCCCACCCCACGGGGCCATGCGGCAAGAATGTTAAGCCCAGGTGCAATTAAATCAGGCTTGAGTATGTCAGGAGATTGTGGGTTGGGCCCACGTGCTGAGAATGCTGCCACGACAGGTGCAGGATGAACGCCTAAACGGGTGCCACGAAACAGGATAGTACCAGTAGGAGGGGAACCCGGTTTAGCAGAAGCGATATACTTCCGTAGTTTGTCCCCAGCTGCAGCACCAACTGCAGTGGCTGGAATGACATGGCAATCTGCAACAAGCCCCTCTCCATCAAAAACACCATTCGCTAGTATCATACCGATCCCACCAGCTTTACGTACCACTTCACCCTTACCAGCCCGAGGATTCACACCACGATCACAAACAACAATTTTACCCTTGACCAGTGTCGGGTCAAGCGAACCCTCCAAGCAAAGAGATGAAGAGTACCCATCTGCTGCACTTGTACCACCACCCGACCCAGCATAGACTAACTGGTAAAGCTTACCGGGTTCAAGATTCGGCCCACCATAGACACTCACTCCAGGAAGGATCCTACCATCTCCGAGCTTGACATCTGCAGGGAAATCCCGATCCATTGAGCCGGCACCAACTGTGGCCACCCATGGTGCCACATTTGTCACAGTCAAGCCACCGGGTCCCCCATTTCCAGCTGAGGCTGATACGAAAATCCCAGCTTCTGTAGCAGCAAATGCACCGATGGCAATTGCATCAAGATAGTATGGGACCACGACCCCACCAACAGAGAGAGAGACAACATCAACCCCGTCAGAAACAGCAGAATCAAATGCTGCCAGGATGTCTGAGTCAAAGCAGCCACCAGTCCAGCAGACCTTGTATGCAGCGAGTCGTGCTTTTGGTGCCATTCCTGATGCGACTCCTCGAGCATAGCCGAGTGTTGCGGCAGGAAACACATATCTGTTGTGAATACATTTTCATAAATTTATCTTGATCATATGTCACAAAACTTTGTGTAATTCAGATGATTTCTTCATGTACTTTTACCCCTTCTCATGTGCAAAATATGAAACAATGACATATGAGGTTTAGAGGGGACTTTAGCTGGACCAAACTTATTTTGTAATGGCAAAACAAGAAATAGCAAGGATAGTTCCAGGAGAATGCCTCGTTTATCCATAGCAAATTAGCACAACAACAAACAAAGTGAACTTTTGAAAAATAATATTTCATACAGTAGTCATTTTATCTCAACTTCACCAAACCCAGAATTTGAGTGCTATCTTGAATAATATATGAATAAATGTTTTTTAAGGTTCCTTTACCACCTTTCGTAAATTGTAAAAGAAGACTAGCATGAAAACTTGAGCTGAAAAGAGGCGCAACCGGCCAATTTTTCTGAAACTTCATGGAAGGATATGTATATACAGTATTTGTCAGGTTCTAAGGTGAATTAAGTAAATTTCCAGTTGCAAATGCCAAACACCACTCAGTTGTCAGTATTACAGGTTTCTATTAGCTAAAAGAAAACAACTTCCCATAGAATTTACAGAGCAATGATCTCTTTACCTTCCAGCAGCAATGGAGGCAGTGTGGGTCCCATGCCCGTCAGTGTCCCGTGGAGACCTCACCTCGGCTGATTCATTCATCCGACCAGACGTGGCCTCATAGCCACCCGAGAAAAATCTCGCACCAACAAGCTTGCGGTTACAAGATGAAGCCGGGAAACCAGCACCTGACACGCAAGCTCCTTTCCACTTAGTAGGCACAGGTCCAAGACCCCGGTCAGCGAAGCTCCTGTGCCCCGGCGAAATGCCGGTGTCTATAACTGCAATAACTAGATCGGAGCCGAAATCCGAGTCAGCAAGGATAGCTGATGGAGGCGACGAGAGGAGGCCGAGGAAGCGCGGGGAGCGGGTAGTAGCGAGTTGACGGACCCGCTCGGGTATGACAGCAACAATGCCGGGTACAGAGTGAAGTGCTTGAGCAGTGGATGGGGTTAAACGGGCCGAGAAACCGTGAAAAACGGAGGAGTAGGTGTGGATAAGGGGGCCACCTTGAGGCCACGTGGCAGTGGTCTGAGACAAGGAAAGAATGGTGGATTCGTACCAGTGAGTGTGGGTTGGGAAAATGGAGGGTTTGGCATCTCGATCAACGCGGATTATGTAGGTGTGTTTCTTGTCGGAAGAACTGGAGAGGGAGGCGACGGCGTGGGAATGGAGATGGAGGAGGAGGAGGAGGAGGAGGAGAAGGGTGGCTGTGGGGATTTTCATTTTATTTTGATAAGGGTTGGTTTGGTAAAGTGGCCACTGGCGAGAGAGAGACTGAGGTAGTCTCTCGCTCTGTTAATGTAGAGTAGAAGTGTGGAGTGTGGAGTGTGGAGTGTGGAGTGTGGAGGGGTTGATGGTTTTTGCAAGAGAAGAGAGAGGAGAGCAATCAGAGGATATGACTTATGAGAAGAAGACTGGTTGCAGGGAACGCTTTGTATTCTCCAGTTTTCGTAACTAGAAGTGATTTCACCGGTTAATCTTGCTGAACATCTCATATCATATCGTATGATGTGAAAGAAACAAGTGAGTTCAGTCTCCATTTCAGATTGAAATGGCGATGACAGGAGAAATCCGAATGAGTTCTTGATTTCCTTTGAGAAAATGTTGTTTTCTCATTCCGTGAACAATAATGATCATGAAGATAAGATTTAATGAAACATGGCCACTGTCAATCATAATCAATCTGTTTTTTTTTATTTTATTTTAAATGCCTACCGGTTTATTATTCTTTCCCCTATTATAACACTTGTTTGTTAGTCACATGTTGTGTCTGGAGATTTTGTGATATAGACATCAGTCAACAATCAACATTGCCTTTTAAACAAATTCAAATATCCGACACAGAAATTGTACAAATTGTTACAAATTGTAGAGATTGTTGGATTTTGTTAGAAATTGTAGAGATTTTGAGAGATTACAAAGTGCTACCCCCTTCCCCAACAACTAGAACTTCACTTTAAAAAAGAGGTGGAATACATAAATAAAGGTAGGTCTTAATTCCAGCAACAAAACTAAAACACCCTTTTTGAAAAAGAAAAAAGAAAGAAAATAAAAAAATAAAAAAATCCTTCTACTAAAGTTAACCAAAATATAAAACTGTTAGCCCTTCCTTTACTACTTAAAGAATATCTTTAAGCGTACTTGGAAAGTTTAAATAAGCTTTGCCGCTTTGAGTTGATTTGTTTCTCGTTCATTAATGTTTGTGACGCAATCTCAAGTGTTTATAAAAATGTTAAAGGTGTCTATTTAATTTAATTTAATTTAATTATCGATAAAAGTAGGATGCCAAAAATGCTGGTGCTTATTCGGGATTAGCTCAGATTCAACTTGCCTGCAATTTAATTTTGTATAATATTATGAGAGATATTCAATGTAATATTATATTCCATGAAAATGTACATCCATCAGAATTTATCTAAAATAATTGTGCATATCATTTTTAATTTTTTTATTCTTTTTGCACTTAAACACTTTCAAGCACCTCAAGCTTCAGAATTTTTTTAGTAGTACAACTTTTGCTATATCCTAGTTTTGTAGCATATTGATATATTCTTCCTGTTGGTTTGTGTCGCAGCTTCTTACAAAAGCTACCAAATTAAAGCAAGTTTCTGCCATGGGTTTTTGAGCCGATTTATTTTATTCAATCTATTAAAAATATATAAATGAATAGCATTACTTTCTCAAAAAATTTAAAAATAGCAAAATCTTAATGAAACATTCCGGCCATCCGGCAGTGACAAAACATACCGTCCAAATTCCGGTCATGACGAAACTTTCTATCCGTAATCTTGAATTGTATTGTCTTATATAACGCAGATCTCGACCGAATGTTTCATCACACTCAGAGTCTGAACAATACGTTTCGTCACGACCGGATGACTGATATGCTTCATTCCAGTGTTGACATTTTTTTTTTAATTTTAATTTTAAGAAAGTGATGGAACGAAATTTATTCATGACTAAGCATCTTTATTTGGGACTGTTAGTCTCTGACAAGAAAAAAGGAATGTGTCACTGTCATCCGTTTTTTTTTTGTACCACTCTAAAAAATTGGAATAAATTAAACAGCACCCGAAAAATCGGATTTGAGATTCCACCACGTTCGCGTAGTGGATCTGCGAACGGATCAGCAATCCGTTCGCGTAACGGATCTGCGGACTGACCCGCTAGCGCCATGACCCGCCAGAGTGACCCGTCCGCGTGGTGGATCCGCGCACCGACCCATTCGCATATCCACTATGCGCACTGATTAGGTTTAGAATATATGCAGACCAGATCAATTCTGTTTCAATTCTTCACCGAAGACAGCCGCCAAGGTACGTTTTTTTTTCATTATTTTTTTTCCAAAAATTTATTTCTATAGTATTATTTAATTTAGTGCATTTTTTTTATAATATTAGGTTTGTCCAACCAATTATGATTGGAATTGCTTGTTATTTTGGTGGTGAAGTATTACAAGGACCAAATGGCACTTATTATAGCCACCAAATGCCGAAAATGTTTAATATCGGCTTAGGTTTGGATTTTAGAAGTATAAATAGGGAAGTGTACCAACAACTCGGTATTGATCACCGTAATTATGAACTGGTAATTAACGCAAGGATCAATATTGGCCAAGGCAACCAAACTTGGTTCCAACAGTTTCCGGTACAAGACGACAGCAATTGGGAGCTATTTCTCCAAATGACAATGAATATGGTCACTCCTTTCAAGTTTCTAGAGTTATATGTGGTAGCCAACCCCAGACAAAACTCTAGACAGAACTCCAGATAGAATACCAGACAATT